>JAVQJF010129380.1:0-14801 GCA_036023855.1 Gadopsis marmoratus
CTTGGATATATTCTTTCATTTTTAGATTTTTTGTTGTGTGTGTGTGTGTGTGTGTGTGTGTGTGTGTGTGTGTGTGTGTGTGTGTGTGTGTGTGTGTGTGTGTGTGTGTGTGTGTGTATATTGGCAGCATGTGTGTGCTGCGCATGTGTATTCTTTCCTGCATCTTGGAAGCGCTGCGTTATATGTTCATGCAGCTCTCCGGACATGTTTAAATGTCTCAACACAAACGTGTCAACTGGAAATGTTACAGCTGAACCGCACTGTGGAAGCTGTAAAGCCTTTTTCTGGCCTGTAAACTGGCTACTGCTTCTATTCGAAGGCGAAGGCTGTCTCCCTGTCACAGACACGTACACACAGATGCACGTATACAAAGAAAATCAACTGCAGGCATAGAGTATCCACAAGCAAGCAAATTGATTGGAGAACGTAGCAGCAAAACTACCGTATCACTGGATATTTTTAGAAACGGCTTATTATTGTCAGTGATGTCAGATTGGGTGGTTACGTTAGCACAGTCTGTGCAGCAGTGGTGTGTAACTCTGATCAGGAAGAATAGAGACAGAAAAGCTGTTAGTGAGTGAGAGAGAGAGAGAGAGAGAGAGAGCTGAGAGCGACGAGGGGGGAAAAGAGGGACAGAATGAGCAGAGAGAAAAAGTCAGACAGCAGCAGAGACACAAACACAAAGAAGCAAAAAAACATAACTGAAGGGAGTAGCGAGTTAGAAGAGTCAGAGGAGGCTGAAATAGTGATACAGAACACACAGAGAAGTGAGGGGACAACAGCATGGAATAAGGAGGGAGGAAGAGGGTCGGAGGAGGGATGGTTCCCCAGAGCGCCACTTAAGTAAGGCATCAGTGGAATTACCCATGAGAATTGGGGGCTCTTCGTCACACATGGGGCAAATTATTAAGTGTGCCCAATAAGCAAATTTGCCCCACAGCTTGCGTGCACCTTCTGCTGAACCCTGGACTGCTAGAGTCACCCAGAGCACACGCCGCCACACCACCGCTCACATGCTGCGCCATGTTGCCGTTTGGCTACAGGCTCCACGTGGCTTTTCTGATGTTGATGTTGCGGTTGAAACTCAGAAATAAGGGCTGGTTGAATGATTGGGTTCCACAGTTGAATGCCTAATGTCTTTAAATATCATGCCAGTATCTTGCTTTTGTACAGAAGAATCTTCATCCTGGTTAATTCAGGCCATAATTCTGTTCAAATCTATCCTTTCTCATGTCGAAGGATCAGGACATCCATGCATCTGCAGTAATACAACCAAAAAGTCTTTCAGATGCTTTAGCAGCTCATCATGATGGTGAGGCTGCTCCCATTGCAGGTTTTACAGACTGTCACTGCTGACGCTGTTAAGTAACATCCTACCATAATGTTCATCTTATTGACAAGCACAGATCCTGCAGCAGCAGTGCCATGAACAGAAGCTCAGCCATCTGCATACTGACTTATATTCAACATGCAAACTATAATATGATTTCTATGCATACTGCCATGCAACGTCATATTTTGCAATAAATATATTTCCTTAAACACACAAGACACCTATTTAATTTAAACAGACAAAATATAAATGATTTACTCTACTTAATATCTGTCATATCGTTGTTTATGTTAGACTATAGGCCTCCAGGTTGTGACTATTTAGGCACATTCTGTATCCTATTCATTGCGCATTAAATGAGCGGACCTTTAGCCCACTATGTGTCATTATGTCTCATGTGATCAATCACATGATAATTCAACGTTAACTGAAAGAAGTTTGTGTGTGACCATCAACGCAGCGACTCCGCCAGCTCCACTTTGTAATCATCCAGGCAGAGCATGAGCTAGTCACAATTATCTCTGTGGCAACATAAATCAAGAGGGAAGTTGTTGCGTGATTTACATAACTGATATGGTGATATATCAAACTTTATAGGGTGGAACCTTAATTTGGAACAGACAAGCTGACAAACACACACTCGCAGACACCCGACCGTAGTTTTGTTCACCCTGGCCTGACAAGTAAACACTCAGGCCCTCCTCCGTATGAGGTACACACAAAAGCACAAACACAAAACCCATTTGATTACACTCACCCATTATTGTCTCATGTAAATTAAACCATGAAGCAATTGCACATTTCACAGACAAATGCACACAGAAAAGCACAGAACACACTCACAGGCATGCGCACACAGGCTCGCAAACACACTCCTAACTCCCATTTAGAGTAAATCATCCATGGATGCCAATAAGGGAGCAGAGGTAAAAGGTTTGAGTTACGGTCCTTGAACGGCACAACGATCTCAGGTTCCGTCTGGCAACCATTTCCCAGAAAGTGTTGAGGACAGGCAGCAGTGTAATATCTCCCCTCCACTGTAAATCAACAAGCCAAACTCCAACGAATTATCAGGCTCATATGTCTAGCGTAAATATACTACCTGCTTTAAGGTTTACTGTCCTACAGAGAGTAAAATAGACTGAAGTCGTCGTTCCATTAGTACTCGTGGTGGCAGCATCACTAACAGTTTCAGGTTTGACTCCCACTGAGACATGGCCTTTCTAAAAGTGTCTGTCCACCCCCGCCAAGTACTAAAAGTTGATTTACATGAGGCAGTCTGATAGGTGTGGCTGACAGATTGCGTGAGCAGGTTGTGTGATGAATGCACCCAAACTTAGATGTCACTTTGGTTCCACATTTGACCTTCAAAGGTTAGAATGACCTCCAGTGGTGTTGTGGGGGGAGAGACGGGGAGAAATGCTCTTATATTGGGAAAGGTCTCTGTCTCTGTTTTTTGTCTTGCAGGAAAAAAATCAAAAAAGCTAACTGAAAATAAAATCAGAAAAAAACAACAATTTCAAAAGCTCAGAGTTCTTTCTGAGAGGGTGCATGCCTTTGTCTTCATGAGCAGTTACTGACATTTTAACATCTTAGCATGGTCCCTATGATGGCCAAAGTTAGACACAAAGCATTAGGCTACTGTACAACAGGCTAACACCAAGTTAGTGATCAAGGCAAGAGCACAACCCCAAAAAATAGCACTATGGCATTGCTGCTTCCAAGCAATGCCATGGTTGGCGGGGGTGTCCAAGTAAGTGCTGGCAGCATTGCAACCACCATTCACACCAAGTGTGAAAGCTCAATCTTGACCTTGGGATAGTAATTTCACAAAATAAGGTCCACTTAGTAGCCGTTTTCACAACTTCATTAGCTGATGATGAAGACTTAAAAATCAATCACCATAAAACTCAAGATTGCATTCTTTCTCTAACAAATTAAAAGCTGCATTCATAAACAATAAAATGCACCATTGCACAGTTTGAAACACTAAGGAGTTTGCTGCGACAGCCTCACTCCGTGTGGTATAAGTAGGTGGCTAATGTTAGCAAAATTTAGATAAATATTGCTGTGAATTTGACATCACTGAGTAATTTCTCTGACTTTTTGACTCTTCTCTGCTCTCTCTGTTACAATACTTTTCAGCATTTCCCATGATCTAGCAATTAAGTTTCACAGTAAAATGCTAGCTAGGTATACAATATGTTAGTAAGTGATTTTTGTTAGTACCACTGCTGACCTCCCTAGCTAGCTAGTCATCCTGTAGAGAATAGTAATACAACATCAAGGAACAGTGTGAGGGATTCTATTCAGACTGGGGCCATCTGTAAGACAATTTATGCATTCATGGTACTTTTCACTCACTCTGGATAAAAATCAACCATTCGCAACATGTAATGTAATTGTTTTACTTAAAAGGGCTTAGGAGCTCAAGGCAAGCAAACATCTTTCCACGCTGAGGTTGTGTCAGGTAAAAATGGGATCCAATTTTAATTCCTAATTATGACTCAGTTTCCTATAGTCACCTCACCTGTCATAAAACCTTTTAGCAATGAAACAGCTGGCCATTGTGAAAAGTGGTAAAATGCCACTACAACACCACACATGACCATTTTGAACCCAACTATCCTCAGAGAAGGGAGGTAAGAACCAAAAAACTGAACCCTCTGAAAATGTCATAACAAGCTATCAGCAGGTTAATTGTCAGGTTAATTGGACAACAAGACAGCATACAGTGAAAAAGGCAAGTACAGCAAACTCTGGAATCAGTATGTCTTCCTGCCCATCACACATTCGTGCTCAAGTGTAAGGATGCGATTACACAATAAAGGTCAGTGCAGAAATAAGTTTTGTGTGTGCTGTTCTGGAGTTCTTACACCTTAATTGTGACTTTCTAACTTTCCAACCTTTCCGCACCCGTGACACCCTGGACATTTTGCAAGCGGACCTCTATGACTTGTATTTTAGTACCCATGCTATAGCAGATTTCCTACCTGTGGGGAACTCTGCAGGCACTACAACAGTGTCTCCCGCTACCAGCGAGGGCACTATCCATGTGTAGCCGTAGCCTGTGATCCCGACAGAGTGGGACACCTCGAAGATGGTGTTGGCCTCTTCTTTTGTGCAGTAGAGAAGAATGACCGGGCTCTGGAGCTTCTTCAGCTGGTTTTGGATCTTTGAATCTCCATCATCTGCGGACATGTCAAGTAGTAAAACCTCCTCCAGTTCCCAGCCCACAAAGCTGTTCTCGATGGTGCTACGGATCTGGATGGGACAGAGGAACCGGAGGCTGGTCAAAAGACAGTAGTTTGCTTAATCATCAAGGATTCGTTTTTCAAGTGTGACAACATTATATAATGGTTGATGAAAATCCTCTAAATTGGGATTAGGTTCACAGGTCCAATGGAGGGGTTCATATATATAGTATATATATATAGTAGATTTCCCAGTACGAGGCTCCAATAAATCTATTGCGACATTAAACCAATCAGCGATGGAAGCTAATTCATGTTCTGCTCTGTGTCATCGTGCCTTTGCGTTCTGATTATTGGTGCATGTTGTCTTGGCTGAGTGCGGTTACCTTGGTGACAAAGTCCTGGTAACCTGGGTAGTACGTGGTGACGATGGAGAAGATGTACCAGTCGTATTCCTCCATGATGTTTAGCATAACGGAAGCCTGCTGCTCGATGGAGGGGCCAAATTGAAAGAACATGGAGTTGTCATCCTGAAAATGACAAAAGCGCACACAGGAACAAAGAGGCAGAGTGTAAATGGTTATGTAACAATGTTGGCCTGAACTTTAATTTACTTGGCTTTACACACAGAGGAGAACACATATTACTTAAAGGACAGCGGTGGTTTTGTAACATTATTGATGCGAACATTAATTTAGTTGCCTTTATTCTCTCGCTCGTCGAGGAGAAAGGCGAGAGGACACCAGTGAGCTTGTAATGATACCTAATCACGATTTTCATTAGTTGCCTTTATGACTCCTTTAATGAGTTTGTACACGGGGTTGGCTGGAGCAAATTCTGGGGACTCAACACTACTGTCCTTAATCTCATCGATCATTTTCATCAATTTGTTTTATTACAGCCATGTTAGAACAATGCAATTTCAATGTAGCCTGCGAGGTGCTAGGTATTAGACAACGAACGCACTAGAAATGGCATACAGCTACCCTGGACACACTGTACACAAAGCATTCACTAACTAAGTCCCTCCCCTTGGAGAGGCTGAATCTAAATATGAGACATACAGAATGTATAGCAAACCAAACAGCTGCACAGTCACAGACAGCCACTCTAATAAATATCGCTCACAGGCTGATATCCAAGCCTGCCACCAGTGTTGAAATGGAATATTGAGCTGGACAGAAGAAGAGGAGGAGGTGAGAAATGCAAGTCTAGACAAGACTCTGCACTTCTGTGAGCTTGTTATTTATTGTGCATGAGTGAGCCCAACTCCTGCTGTGTGCACAATTTACAGTAGTGTGTTTATTGTTCCTGGATTTTCACACTTCTAATGTAGCAAATTATATGAATGGCAATGATTTTGTCATCGTGGTGCCTTTCGTGCTAGATTGTCCACCGTGCCTGAGTAAAATCAGTTGTGGCTGACAGCCAGGGAGGCGAGCAGGGTGTTGAAATCTCTCTGGCTTCTTAGCACTCTCCCTGTGCTTCACTCAACATCAAAGGATAACCTGCCTCTCCCAGGGGATGCACATGGGTTGATCCATTACCTTGTTTCTGCATTAATGAGATCAGGGCTATATGATTGAGGTGGCATGTTGAGAGGTACAGTGCGCATGTGAAACACTTGGCAAACGCTCTTGCAAATAACGAGTGCTTTGTGCTGCGCCCGTGAGGTTGGACACGTGTCGTAATCGTGCAGCGCAAAATATAAATCGTGTGCATGTAATGCAAGGTTCAATGCAGATGCTGTGTTTCACAATCATGAAATAATAATGCACACACTGATGTTGTTCTCGTGTACTTGAATCCATTTGTTCCTCAACTTTCTGTCCCTTCTCTGACTCTTTCTCTCTCATCCTTCATCCATCTCTATCCATCCTCCCGTCCCATTTATACCAGTGAAATTACTGCCAGGGCACAGTTATAATTGAATTTCCAGATTCACGCACTCCCGCTCACCCCTTTATCCTCCATCCAGCACCCCGTCACCCTGTCACCCCCCCCCCATTTCCTTTAGCTTCCTCTCTCTATCTCTCTCTCCTTAAGAGTAGTATTAATGTACTGTCCAATGCATTCATTCAGAGTGCCAGCGGTCTGCAGGATTTTCATTAGCCTTTGAGAAAAATACATGCTAAAGAGCAAGACAGATGCAGAAGCAGGGTAAGAGTGAGATATGTTAGTAAAAAAAATAAATAAATAAATAAATCACTGGTGTGAACGGGTTGAATGACAGGAAACCCTGAATATAATGAAGTTCTGCAAAACACCTCTCTTTATTTACAGCAACAATAATTAGGGCCTGGCCACATTATCACCTCTGTTGGCACAAGGTGATCGATTAGTGAGTATTAAAATTCCCAAATGGGGTGGCAAGGCCAGCGAGTCAGCCAGCCAGACGCAGGAAGACAGCCAGCAAGGCTTTGAATGTGCTCCTGAGTCTTCTCTGTGGATCCACGGCTGATGTCAGCGCTGGCTACTGTTCACAGACAACAATGCACGACACCATACAATACAGGGGGATGAATGGCCAGTGGAGACAGGGGAGGGAGAGATTGAGAGATGCAGCGAGAGATAAAAATAAAAAAAAGAGCAGATAAAACAGAGGAGGAACAGATAAGAGAAAAGAGGAAAACAGAGAGAAACTAACAGGAGAGAAAGGAATTACGCAGGCAAGAATAAAAGAGAGAGAGATGTACAAATAGCAGTGAGGATGTAGCTGAGATTTGAAGCATCCAGAGGGACATAGGCAGAGGACAATGTGGTGACAATGGGATGAATGGAGAGGAAGAGGGCAGGCTGGCAGACGGCTGTGATCCTGTGTGGAGCGAGTGAGCAGTGAAGGGGCAGCAAGCCAGGAGTCAGGGAAGGAGCAGGCAAACGGATGTGTGTGTGTGTGTGTGTGTGTGTGTGTGCCAGCCAGCCATTTAGGCCGGAGGAGGCTAAGCCTGAGTTGTTCAGCCACAGAGGACTGCTGCTGTCAGAGAGAGGACGAGAAAGAGACGCGACACATGTGTGTCCTCCTCTACGGGAAGTGTGTGTGTGTGTGGGGGGGATTGAGACATATCAGTATATGTGGGCAATTAAGCGTGTGTGTGCCAGCTTGTGTAGTGTGTATGTGTGTGTCAATGTGTGTGTGTTTGTGCCTCTAATTTTGCCTGTATGTCTGTATTTGTGTAGCTCTCTGTTGCATGTGTGTGTGTATGTGTGTGTGTGTGTGTGTGTGTGTGTGTGTGTGTGTGTGTGTGTGTAGTCCACTGACAGGCCTTGGTCTGCCAGAGTTGCCTGCTGTGCCCCACAGCCTCCAAATGAGTGCACTCACACACTCCTGGAGCAGTTATTTGACTTGGAGGGGAGAGAGAGTCAATAACTCAGGTATTTCAATTACACACACAGGGGCACATCAGTGACTGCAAAAGAAATAGACCCACTTCCAGTCTTGCACTGGAATGCAGCATGCACGCACACACGCACATTTGAATGGCTTTAAAGACAGATACTGACATCCATACACATACATATACACACATTTGTATGCAGGCATGCAAGCACATACACACAGCTGCATTCAAAGCCCAGCCTCAAATAGAAAGGCACAATCAAACACACACAACGCAAAACACAAGATGACAATTCAGGACTGCAATCACAGACTAATACAGGGGTGTACTGCTACTGCTACGTGTATTTACAGTGTGCATGTACAGTGATCACAAACATGTGCATGAGTATTCGTTGCATTCTGTACATGCTGAGTTCAAATGTAACCACAGGAAACACTATAGTAATAGAACACACTGTGCCATTGTTCCAGTGGCAGAAAACCATGTTTCCACATTGTTTCGAGTGTGACTGACAGCTGGAAATGATTAAAAGGCCCAGCTGTTTACATCAAACTGTACAATAACACAAGAGAATACATTATTTTTAGATAACACACACGCTGCTCATGTCAGCTGGTACTAGGCTACAGCTTACTGGTAAAGCAACACATTTTTCCAAGACAGTGCCAAGATTTAAAGTGTGTAGTGCCCCTAAAGAAACAATACAAATATTTTCATTATTAGTAAGTAACTGTGTGTTAATGAAAGTTTACTTGAGTCATCAGTTAGATGTTTGTTCTTGTTGTAATCGAGCATTCTGATATTAATATTTATTATTAGTTTGTACTGCTGTAATCTGGATTTTAAAGATGTTATTGTTTACATATTTCTGTCCATCTTGGTTTTTAAACATCTTGAGACTACGTTGGAAGTAAGTGTTCCCGCTTTGTTAAAACAATCTAAAATGTAATTTTTAAATTTGATTTATAGATTCAATTGGTTATAAAATTATTATCTTAACGCCCAGTTGGGGCTTTCAGTTATTTCTACAAATTAGTATTTGAAGCATATAAATGAATTGTTTTTGGAATTAGTTTCTATGTCTTTACAATAGTTCTAAGGATATTATTATTATTATTATATTGCTGCTCTTTCGATCCCACAGCTGCTTGTTAGTTGATAACACATCGTGCTGCTGCCGGTGTTGGTGTGCCATCTCTATTAGGGTTTGTTTGGGTCAACAGCATTTTGCATTGGGTCTAATTATCCTCAGGTGTATTCGGATCTGGTAAGCCTGTGGATCTCTATATTTTAAATAATTTCTGCACGTCGGGTTCAGGTAGGTTTTCAATGGGTCTGTTTCGGATCAGGTAAATTATACGTCTTGAAGGCAAACCCTCAACTTCTGTATCATATGTTATTTTATAATAACTGCTGGGATCAGAGTGGATTATACTTTACATGCTGTGCATCATTACCTATCCTGAAAAACTGATCAAAACAAGAACTGCCACAGATAATGTGGGAGAATGTGTAACGGGTGCCTCCCATCCTAATTAGCCTATAAAAAAGTACTAGGTTGTCATTCTCTTAGCAAGAATATTGATTTCAAAGCATGTTCAGTGCTCTATACCATATAGGCATTTTTTCTTTGTGAGGAAGTAGCAATGAGGCAAAGACAGAAAGAAACAGTGTGAGTGAAAGAGAGACATAGACTGAGATAGAAAGGTAGAGCAGGCCAGAGAGAGACGATGGTGTCTGTTGCTGGGAGGTTTTTGGCAATGCATATTTCTATCCTTCCTATAAAGGCTCCTTTGAACTTGAACGGGGGGGGGGGAGTTGCTATTGACTGCTGCTGCACTGCCTGATGGAAAGAGAAGCCAGCCAGAGAGAGAGAGAGAGAGAGGGAGAGCAAGACAGAGAGGAACAAGGATGAAGGGATGAAAGAAAAGAGGGATGGAGTGGGAGGTGAGGCGGGAGGAAGGGGGGGGAACAGCTGGCCTTCACTTGGAGATGGGGAATTTAAAAGACAGTGGGCAGGAGATATAAACTCACCACAGCCACAGGCGTTCACAAACACACACACATAGCAGAGATGGATGCAGGTGCACACACACAAAAGTGCTCAAGCTTGTGATAAAGCCTCTGAGCACGAGCCGCCATCGCCAACGTGCACTGAAATTACGTACCGATGACAAGCCTCCTCTCTAGTCCCCCGTCATTCCTCTCTGTCCCTCGCTACACACACACACACACACACACACACACACACACACTAATCATCCCTGCCTCAATTAAACCTCCCCTCACGCTGCGTATCTCTTTTTTCCCTCTGCTTCGCTCTTCTCATGCCTCATCATCACATTTCTTATCATGGAAGCCTAGTTATCTTTAATCAAACACATACAGACTTAATTAGCTTGCACGTTTGTCAGACCATCATCTAATTAACAGTGACCTTATTTTAAGCACTTTTTGAACCTTAATTTAAAAAAGACACAGGTCTTCATTAAAACATTTGACAAATTTTGCCTCACCATGATTTTGATTGCAATGTGGCCACACTGTCACAGCCACAGCATACCCTTCCAGGGATTTAAAGGATGAAAAGCAAAAGGGGGGGTGAGACAGACAGACAGAAAGAAAGAAAGAAAGAAAGAAAAATTCAAAAAGAAACTGGAAGGAACAAATTAAATTGGGTGAAAGACACAATGCTGGAGAGAGTGTTTGTTTCACATCTTGATATAATCAGAGAGTCTGAATGAAAGTTAATACCACTTAACACTCAGACACGGTCACAGACACACAAATGCACAGATCGTTTCTCTCTCTGGCCCATTTCTGCTCTAAGTTTAGCAGACGACCCACCGAGGGGCCTCTGCAGTCTGATGCTTTTCCTGCTGCTGCTCTTGTTTGTCCCCTGGTCCTTGTACAATAGTAATAGTTCTTTCTCTCTCTGTGTGTGTGTCTGGTAGAGTTAGGCTAAGGAGACTAAATAGGCTGGCTGGAGGGAAGGGTGAGTATACAAAATAAAGGGACATAGTCTGTCTTTCATATCTGTGTATTTGTCTCTAGAAATAATGTATAGCTGTGCAAGGCTGAGTTATTAATAATAAAGTGGAAAGTGATGTACGACTGAATTTTATACAACATTAGGCTATAGATAGTGAGAGATATAGATAGTGACATAAACTGGCTAAGATCAGTGTTGCCAGCTCTCATGCTTGTGGCATGTGACAAACGCTTTCCCGTTCAGTCTCACGCGACCCAAACAATTCTCACGCCAAAACACTGCCACAGCAACAGAGATGAACAGGCGAACGTTGGTTACATAGGTACGTAACCCCCGTTCTATGAGTATATGAGTATGGGCTCTTAAATTACTCTCTCATTGGTTATGCGATGCTCATTGCATGTGTAAGGTGCACACTTTTTTAAACCCTGATGGTGAATTAAGTCCAAATCTGTACACGTGATAAGGTACGTGTATGCGTGATTAAGCCCATGGGCCATAGCATCAACATCTCACTCCAGCCAGGTACCCTAGTAGTTGGCAACCCTGCTAAGATGTGTCTGATTAATCTGCAGACAGGTTAGACAGGTTCTGCATTTAAAGACTTTAGAGGGTTGTGGGAAAATGTGTAAGTAATGGACTAAACTGTGTGTATATCTGCTGTAACTTGCACTGCAAGTGTTGTACTTCCTACTAAATCTTTGCAGTAATGTGGTAATACACCTCAAACGTTATCGAGTGTTACTTCCGAAGCCGAGGAGCATTTCATTAGCTTAGTATTTTGTGGGTCAACGGGTTTAAAAGAAAGCCCCGTCCACAACATCATATTAACTGTGTAATATTGTGTAATATTTCTGTTCTGCTCATTTTTGCATTTGCAACCTGAAAATAAATGTGTTAACCCCGACAGCATTACACTCGCCAAACACATTGGTTAGTCCTAAAAAAAGAATAAAAGCATTTTCTCCCATGTTAAAAGTGAAACACACAATTTGAAAATACACACAATGAAGCATAAATCTAACCTCTGTCTTGCTTGTCCAAGTACATAAGCTAAGCAACTAAACAAGATTATGTTAGAATGAAAATAACTGATCTTTTCCTTATCGTACTTATAATAGTAGGCCTAACAAGGTCAAGAACATCATTTTCTACATGTCTTCTACATGGATTATCCACTGGTGAGCAGCTGTAGCCTCCGTTTTAACACGATATCATGTATATCACATGCATATTTAACACAGTTTACATGGCCCTTTTTTTAAAATGAGTCAGGTGGAAACATTAATGTTTTCAAATACTTCATGCAACGTATGCTCAATTAGCTAGCTAGCTAATCTGACAGCTAGTTGTCATTTAAGATGACAAAATCAATAGTTGTTGACTAGAAATCAATGACCTGTTTAAAGAAATCCAGAATTCCAAGTGGCAAATCTGCCTCCATTATCACTGTAAACTGCTGAGCGAGAACCAAAAGCTCAACAGGCGTAGCTACACTAATTAAGGGTGACGGGATTTAGGAAATGGTCATTTACTTCGCCTCCCTCATACCTTGCACAGCCAAAAACTACACAGCCCCCTCAGGTTACAAGTCACAAGCTCAGTTTTTGCTGCATGATTGAAGTCTGGAAATCACTGGAGAATCAAGGTGGACTAGTCAGTAAAAGGCTGGAGGATAATGTGACCACCTGCCTCTCCAAACTCTCAAACCCAGTCGACCATTAAAACAACGCGTAGAGTAGATGTTACCGTCTCAATGAAGAAGTGACCTGTCAATCATCTTGTGTTAAACCTGTCATCCACAGCAAAAAAGCCACAATGGCCACAGCAAAGATTTAAGAGTATCTTTGCTCAAAGAAGAATAAAGCGCCACTGTGCTAATGCAGGACACAGATGTACAGATTAACCTTCATGACCCCAAAATCACCAAAAAAGTGAACATGAAAGCGAAGAGGGCAGGGGGAAAGGAGGGAGAGGTTTCTGTGAAATCTCCTTAACTTGTAAAGATCCATGTCAAACTCCAAAGCTTCCTGATAAGCCCGAGTTTAGATAATATTAGGGTGTTTAGTTTATGGTCTATTGCCGCTTTTTAGTGAGAGAGTTATAACTTTTTCCTCAGTAAAGAGGCAGGATAAGTCACTGTGTTGGGAGTGGAAGTGGGGACAGTGAAGACGTTGTGGTTCAGGAGGACCACAGAGTCTCCCAGGGCAGCTGTAAAGTGGTTTAGGGATTTAGGGAGTCAGGGAGGTGAGCACGCTTCTGTAGTCAGACATCTTTCTTCCTGTCCTTTGCTCCAAGAAGAGGGGAGGAGGGGAAAGGTGATGGCGGGTTGAGCGGGAGGAAAGAGAGACAGGGGGAAGTGGCTGGGAGGGAGTGGGGGGGGTAGTAAGGTCTAGATGAGGGATGTTATTAATCCATTTATTCTCCCTCCACTCTCTCCATCTGTCCTCTGCCATCTCTTCCACTCCTGTCATATCTGCTGATTTCAATCTCCTGCTCCGGCTTGCCCTCAACTCTCAGTCCTCCATCTCTCCCCCTATTATCCCCCTCTCTCCCTCCTTCTTCCCTCCCGCTCACCTTCTTCCTCCTTCCTCCTCTCCTTTCTTTGACAACCTCTGTAACTTTACTCCTCCCGTCTTCTCGTAGCCTCCCCTGCTAAGACTCTCCCTGCTCTCTCCTTCTGTTGCTCTCTTCCTCCTTCCCTCTCTTCCTTCCTCCCTCTCTCTATCCATCATGCATCCCAGGGTGCACCTGGGCTGTGCTGTCAGTTGTAGGCCCAGAGCCATCATCATGCTGTGGCTGTTTCTCGCCACTTCACACTTTGAAAACCGAATTCTCTCTCACACACGTACACACACACACACTCTCATGTCACATGAATCCAGTATCAGGGGTTCTTCACCTCACCCCCTATTTCACAGTCGATAAAGGTCTAAGATACATCAGCATGTGCTACGTCAACATAGCGAGGGCTAATGTCAACATTTAGCCTTAAAGCTGTCTTCAGCCTATAAAAACGGGTGAAACGTGCAACCACCCGATCTTCAGAGGGGAGAGAAAGAGTGAGGGGTGAGGAGCAGGCGAGTGGAGAGCAAAGGGAAATAGAGTGAGAGCTGATATGTGCTTGTGTGTTCTTTTCCTGGCAACACAATAAAGGCTCGCCCTCAGTCACTGTCAGTGGTGAGACCACCCTCTCTATCTCCGTCCTCCATCCCCCTCCTCCTACCTCGTCCTCGCCTCTCCAATCCCAGCCCTCCCAAAGCAAAGACTACGCTCTTTTATCTCCAGCACTCTGCCCGTCCCTGCATTTTACATTTACATTTCAGGCATTTAGCTGGCGCTCTCCTCCACAGTGACTTAACAAGTGCAACTGCAGACTAAGCCTCGAGTCCTCGTTCTCCGACACCTCAAGAAGCAGGGGAGAAAACAGAGAGGTTTATGTGTTCCCTCTCTCATCTCCGACTCACATAGACCACCCCGTCTGTCTCTCCTACCTCATCCCTCACTTGTAAGGCTCCCAGGCGGAGCACTCCTTTCATACACAGTGATGAAATTTCAAATTCAAATCTTCTTAATTGGTGCGACAGTGACGTGGGGGGGGGGGGTGTCTCCACAACAGAACATGTTAGAAGACGGGCTAAGACAATAAGCCAATCTGTATGCTCCTCTTCTCCTACCTCCCTCGCACCAGTCTTCTCCCTCCCAGACTACCTAACCCGGTTTTTGCTGCGTAAAGCTGCGCACAAGCACTTAAATACCTGCTCTCCTCCACAGACCACCCTCCCTCCTTTCCACAATCTCTTTAGATGCTGACGCGCAGAGACACTCCCTCGTTATGTCACCATCAGATCCTTTTTCCCACTTTTGGTTACCTATGTGTGTGTGTGTGTGTGTGTGTGTGTGTGTGTGTGTGTGTGTGTGTGTGTGTGTGTGTGTGTGTG
>JAVQJF010129385.1:0-13648 GCA_036023855.1 Gadopsis marmoratus
AGAGAGAGAGAGAGAGAGAGAGAGAGGGCAGAGAGAGGGGGGGGGTGCAGGGTGGGTGCCGTCTATTTTGGAACAGGCTCCGTCAGTACAGGGAACCGTGATGCGCCGTTCCAGGGGGCAGCAGGTCCCCGGCGGTCAGTGTCATAACTGGTGGCCTCTAACTGACGAATTGTGACTTAAAGAATAGCTGTGGGAGGTTAAACAGGCTTTCAAGTGCTGCACGTTGACTCCTGCAGCAAAGGCTTTTGTGTGGCCACAAGGTGACGACCAGAGCTGAAGACAAAACAAACAAAAAGCCCCACTTACAATGCTGAAGTTGACCAAAGAGCACATGTAGACGGAGTATGCTTGCTGGTTTGTAGAAAGCAGGGTGGAAATAATGTGCATTAGTTCAAACAAACAAAAGAAATAAAAAAGATTTGAATTACCCAAGTTTGTGGCATCTAGGTTTCCAGTTTTTACAACTGGTCTTGGAAACTCTTCACGCTATTATTTGTACCAACATGCAGCTCAGCAAAGTGCATTAATGCAACCAAAACAAGTCAGACACACCTCAGGATCAGTTGCCTCCCAATAAGAAAACATTGTCACTCATAGCAGAATATCCTAAACACGTAACACTATATCACTATTATCTTTGAAGATTTTATTTTTAACCGTCCAAGGGGAAGAATCTTTTTGCGTGCTCGACCCATCCCTGGAAATCTTCTGCAGACACCTCCAGACATCCAGCAGTTCCACCGCCATGTGATAAATCATTCCTTTACGGAGTCTAATTGCTGTCTAATTTACAGTCATTTTGTGTTATGTTAGGTTTGGAACGTGCATTTTATCACAGTTTTGACAACAGTATCTAAACGTGTGTAAAGTGGAGGGTAAATACAGTTTTGGTGGTGGTTGTATTTGAGTGAGAAGACAATTGAAAAAAGTGATCGAAAAAGTGAACTCCGTATAGAGACATAAATGTATCCAATTGTGAAAAGGTTTAATACTGTATGTTCACCAGCTCCTAACTGCTGAAAATAGGAGCAGGACTTGTGGTATTTTTAGCATATTTCCTGCTTAGGCATGTGTTAGATACACTTTGCAAAGTGTTCCCTAAACTACACATCTAGCCACTCCAAATGTGAAAAGAAACCATCTTTTAAATAGTGGTCTTAAATATGTTTGACTGCTTGACAAATTCATAACAATATTAAACTTCACCAATGAGCAATACAGAAATGTTACACGTGGCCACCAAGTCATCACAAGGGATTAACTCCCACTATAGAAAACACAATGTTGAGCCATCGCCTGTTGTTGCGATGGATTGTATTTAGCCTCATCTAATACTCAGCAGAAATTAAGATTACAGCCAGCTAGAGAGAACAGGAAATGGACATTATAGTTATCATGTATAGCACCTCTGGCAGGTTCATGTGTGTTGACCATAGTACAGACGATCATTGATTTGTTGTACTCGGGTTTTGTAGCTTGTGCATAGTGAGTCTTGGATAGAACACACGAAACATACCTGGACACCTGAAAGGCACGCTGATCTGGGGCCGCGCAGTGTCCCCTTGTTACCGTCAGTCAAGAAAGAGGTCAAGCTCTGTGCTGCACCGTCGCTCACAAAAACAGAGATCCTGCTGTGTGGGGACTGCTGTGTGGAGAAAGGAGAACAGGAAATCAGAGGAATGACGTTGCAACATGATTACAGCACTCACCGGGTTAAATACTGCAGGACAGCTACAGTATGCTATATATGGAGTAGTGATGAGCTGAAGATACTAATGTCTTTAGTCACCGCTTCTGACTTACCATAGGTTACAGCGTTACGTTTGACTTTGAATTCAAGTTTCTTTTCCATTTTTGCAGCTACTTCTTTTGGCTAAAAAGGATACATGTGAATAATATTAAATTTACCACAGGCTGAAAAACATTATTGGGTTTAACAATTTAAATATATACTAATATTCACATACAAGCTTCACCTGCAGTTTTCCACAATCAAGTGCATTAATGTTAAACATTTTCATTGAAAGAAGGGAAACTAGAAAAACTGTTGACTGTGTTCTGAGGATGATCGAGAGTAACAGGGACATTAAGATTGTTTGGCTTTAATTGTGTGTGCTATGAGATAACCGTTACATGGTGCTATATAAATAAAATTGAATTGAAATTTTCTAAATGTCAGTACAGTTTTCCCAAGTAACAGAGAAAATACTCACCAGATAGAATGAAAAATATTCGCAGTGGAGAAATAAGGAAGCGTTAACATGTTCACGTGCTCCTCTGACAATACAGCTGAAATCATTAGCATAATAACTGACAATTCTGATAATTGATTAATCAAATTAGTCTCTAAACAAGAGATAATTCCAAACAATGTCTTGTTCCACCTATATAAATGCAATCATTTCTGCTTTATCGGTTTCCTATCGCAGTAAATCTTTTGATTTTTAACAGTTAGTCAAACAAAATAAGCAACCTGAAGACACCTTTGGATCTGGAAAATTGTGATGATGTTTATTCATTATTTGTTGGACATTTTATAAATATAAAATAATGTCAAAACCCTCAGTAGAATGTTAGAAACTTAAAACATACGTCATATTTTATTGAAACCATTTCTCATAAGAATATTTCGTTATGTAATAATGACTCAGCAAAACACTCAATAACTTCCATTGTTTAATGGTCACAGTTGAAGCACATAATATAAAAGACTATTTACACGGATAGTTTAAAATAAAAACAAAAAAAAAAAATCAGTTTTTGACAATACACTCATACCCAGCAGCTGCTACGACCTAAGCATGCTCCCCACAAGTAGCAACCATACATTAAAAAAAAGCCACATTAAAATTAAAAAGGGAGTAAAGTGCAGGTATGACAGACATTTCTGATAGACTGCAGAAAAGCTTCACTTGCCAGTCACAGGCACACTCCTAAAAATGTGTACAAAAAAAACCCAACCAAAAAAAAAAACAATGTACACACCCACATGGAAAACATTGTGCTGCACAGTCGCACTCATACACGGACACAAACCAGATATAAAACAGTTGTACAGTTCCTAAAATGTCACTCACAATAAAGACCTTTACATCCCAAAGAGAACATGGCAGAAAACTCACAAATATACAACTCTGCCTTCCACTCCCAATCCCCTAACCTACTGTTCCTCCCACACAGTAATACAAAACACAAAATGTCTAGTTTCGAGTGGCATCAGAACTGCGAGAGAGATGAGTTTACTTCAGTTTGTCGAGTAGCAAAGTCGAAATGGTTTCCGACAGACATTCCAGCAATCCAGCACCTGACTGTTTGTGC
Organism: Gadopsis marmoratus; assembly: GCA_036023855.1. Lineage (NCBI taxonomy): Eukaryota > Metazoa > Chordata > Actinopteri > Centrarchiformes > Percichthyidae > Gadopsis > Gadopsis marmoratus. The sequence continues at coordinate 3,319 of JAVQJF010129385.1, forward strand.
CGTCAGATTTGGTTCACACTGACCGAGGTATCGTGTCGTCAAAACAAACATAAAACAAACAGCATGCCTCTTCTCTTTGCATTTTGATTCAATAAACCGCTGTACAGCAATCCTGTCACCAGCTCTGGCCACACCTTAATTTTTTTGGGGGGAAAAAATATAATCACTCATATGTGGTTCAACCTGAGCTCTTGTGTGTTTAGATGCACAACCCATGGTTTAAAAATCAGCCTCAAGACAACAGAACTGACTTTGATTGGTATTTTTTGTCTGTACAAAATAGTTCTGCCAAATGCACTTAAGTTTCTCTTTACATTATCATTTTTGAACCAGATCTGCAGGTTTTGAGTGTTGAATTGATGCTGGGCAGATCAACCGAGCGGTCAGATTGTACCAGAAGAACAGCTGTATTATTTTCTTGGTAGCTACCCGGCACAACGAGCAAATATCGATGAAGAGACGTGAAAGCACGAGAAGAGGAAAACGGAGGCTAAACTCCACCCACCCTAACATCAGGTCAGACTATTCAGTCAAGTACATTTCAAGCTGATGACAGAGAAACCAGCAATGATGTAAAGAGTGAACATGTGCACAGGCTCAGGTATATTAACATTTGATTCAAGTCATTTGGAGGATTGTTTCTGCTGCTTTTTGAATGTCTTTTGAAAGTGTTTGTATACTAAACAGTGTTTTTTTTTTCTTCCCCAATTTGACTCGTAACTTTAATTTTGATTGACTGGAACCTTCATAGCCTTGTCTCTGTCCTTGCTCTGAGACAAGTATCTCATATCACAGATTTCACATGGGGCTCTTGGCGGATCTGCACGGAAGAAACATACAGAAACCATTTAACATATCCTTTAAGGCAACAGGCATTGGTTTGTTTTTGTCTATTACTCACAGGTGTAACATGATCCCTCTCTCTCTCTCTCTCACACACACACACACACACACACAGTGAGGGTTACATGGTGTGGTAAAGGGTACTAGCAGTTCTTTTCTTAAGACGCCTCAGGGGGTGAGTCCTTCCATATTGCTGCCTTGTTGTCACAAGTGTTGGCCCAGGTGAATGCAGCGAATCTTGTTCTCCCTGTGGACTCTGACTTGATGATGGAGGTGGTGAGGTTTCCAAAGCTTCGGAAAGCTTCTCCGCACCCATCCCGAGGATCTCCGGCTGCTGGCCGTCCGAGGAAGGAGAGTTGTGGACTCGCTGCTTCTTGGACTCATCGCTAACCGCGTGGTTCAGAGGTTCTGCTGAGGACGGGGCTATAGAAGAGCGGCTGAGCTCCCACTCACTCAGGTCATTGGCGAGTAGCTCCAGACAGCCCAGTTTGGCCAGAGAGGCTGAGCGCTTCATCAGGGACGGAGGGGTCAGTCCTGCCTGACGAAGTCTGGCTTCCACATCTCTGACGCTCCTCTGGACACTGTTACCTCGCTTCTGAGAGGTTCTGGCACAGAGGCCAAAAACCTGGTCCACACACCTGGCCTTGCAGGCTCCGCCCACGCTCACCTGCTGCAGGAAGGCACCCAGCTCGCACAAAGTCTCCCACGTCTCCCTCATGACAATGTCACTATGGGGTGCCGCTGTGGAGCAGTCCCAGTCTGTGCCTGACTCGAGCTCCGTCACGCCCTCCAAACACAGGAAGTTCACAGAGGCAAAGGGAGAATGGGCAGAGCGGTGGGAAGAAGAGGTAGAGAGCAATCTAGTATCAGCAGGTTTGAATTTCTGTCCTTTTGTGCTTCTGTCATTATTTCCTAGTGCCCCTGTGTCAACTACATCACCACTCTCCCTTTTAAATGATCCAGTCATCCCATCATCCTCTTCCTGCGCCTCCTCCTGCACACTGCCAACTACTGAAACATCCGAGCAAACCGATACATTCCGGGAATTAGACACTGTTGCAAGATGAACGCTGGGTGGATGTCGCTGAGAGCAAGAGGCGCTGCTGGAGAGGGACGGCGGAGATGAGGAGGGTGACCGAGTCTCATGCTCCTTTTTCATCCTTTGCTCTAGCTGTCGTGTGACCCGCCGCACGGACCCCCTCGTCCAGTCGCTGTAGAGACCAGCAGAAGCCGCCTCCTCCTCTTCTTCTTTGTTTTTCACTTCCTCTTTGACATCCCCAACTTCCTTCTGTGATAAAACGTCCCCATTCTCCATTTCCTGCCTCGACTTCCCCACTTCCTGGTCCACTGAGCCCTGAGGAGGCTCTGGTTGGCCAAGAGGGCCAAGTAGTGACGTCTCTGTGTGCACTGCAGGCTTCAGTCCTGTGACCTGCACAGGAGTGGTCATTTCCTATCAATAAAAGAGTGATAATATAAACAATTAAGTTTAAATGCCAAATAAAAGTGTTAGTATATACATGACCTTATTCAGGAGACATTCAAGTAAAATTTATTCAGATATGACAGATACTCTGTATATCTTTATGCCACCAGGTGGCGACCTTGGAATAAAGATAACAAAAACACTGGCACAAACCAATAACTTGAGAGCAAATTTAACTGCTGTGGGTTCAATACACTTCCAACTATCCTACAAATTCTAATTTTATCTAAGAATTATTTTGAAAATCTATATAACATTACATTGTGAATCTTAGACATACCATAGTATGAAATAAGTGTACAGCAGTTCTGGAAAGTTTTGCTACAATCAGTGGCCTTACCTTTCTTTTCTCATCCTCCTCCTTCCCCTCACTACTGGAGACCTGCTGAGGCAGTAGTTGCTGTTCCTTGCCGCAAGTCTTCAGCTGGGGTGACTGCTGCACTGCAGCACAGTGAGGTTTACCATCTTGACTCATTCCCTTGAACTTTTCTCTGGCACTGAAAAAGTTAATGTGATCTGCACTGTGGCCGAACAACACCGCGTTGTCTTGTGGAATGGCACCGGGATGGCTGATAAAATCACAAAGGGAGGGAGGAAGGGCTACAAAACCATCCAATGACCGGCCACAACTCTGTTGATCATAGTCTGGTTTTCTGACAGCCACTGGGGCAGACAGACACTGGGGTCCAGCCTGTTGTGTGCTTGATGTTAATGTTGTCATGGGCTCAAGCAATGATACCATCATTGGTTTTATTAGAGGCAGAGAGCAGGACAACACCTGTGGATTGATAAATTCATCCATGCAATCTGGAGTTGGGGACGGAGCAGGGGAGAGGGGAAGGTGGTGAAAGGATGGAGGCGGGTGAGGCTGGTCCACTAAAACACTCTGTGCAACCGTCACAATGTCTGTCCTTAGAAGGTCAGGCACCACAGTGGCGGCCCTTGGCTGGGAGAGAGGAGGGGATGAGGGTTCGTCTTCAAAGTCGCATAAGCCGTTGGAGAGCGGAGGAGATAACTGAGACACAGAGCCAGCTGTGGACTCGGGACTAGGGGAGTCCAACTGGCTGATCTGGGCTACAGCAGAATGAGAAGGAGCCTCAAGGCTTCGAGCTTCAGCATTGCTTGACAGAGCTGCCACCCCCTCAGGGGACGAAAAGTGGATTCCAGTATCCGGCTGGCTAGTGGAGTGTGCTGGTTTGCAAGTGCTGGCTGAAGTTCCCAGTGATTCCAGCAGTTCTTTCACAGAGGGACCAGGAGCGCTGCTGGCCTGGTTATGGGGGTTTGAGTGACCCAGGCTGTTTGGTTGGGCATAGGATTTAGACAATGGCTCATGGTGATCAGACAGGTCGCTGTCAGAGTGAGAACGCCACAGTTTGTTGTGCCTCTGCTTGCTGTAGGACGAAATGACAAAGGGGTGGGGCGGGTGGAAAAACAACTTGTTTTAGTCTTTTCATGTCACCTCCTATCCTCTTTATGCAAACATATATACATAAACATGCACAATGTAATTTATAATCGTATTGTGCTAAATGTGTTGTGCCAGACAAATATGATATGCCGATATAAAACGTACTTTAAAGATAATGTGATAATATGTCAATGGTATGTTTACAGCTTGTTCTGCCAAACCCAAGTGGCCAAAACAAACAAACAAATCAGCGAATGCAGCTTTAAATATTAGCAATGCATTACATATCAAACACAGCACTGAAATCAATAAACCAAAAATAAGCCTGCGATTCCTGATACGGCTGATCCGTAAGAGCAAAATAATTAACTCAGCCATAAGTAGTACTGAATTGTGGGAAAATGGATGCACAAAATGTGCTTAAGAAATTATACATGAAGATACATTAAGCAGTTTAAAGTAGTTCAGCGGTGCGTGCCTTCCCGTTTCCTCCTGATGGATGGTTTGATTTCACTAGACTTGGCAATCACACAGACCATGCAGTTTTGGCTCATGCCACACCCACAAATCCACATGAAATACACTTGTGTGTGTTTATGCGAGTACCTGGCCAGAAGTATGCCCTGATATTCCTCCAGCTGTCTCATAAAAGAAGGGTTAGGTTTGGTCACAGCTCGACGCTCCTTGACGTAATCAAAGGCTTTTTTCAAATCCCATCCGTGCTCCTTCATGGCGTACGCAATCACTGTGGCCGCAGAGCGACTTATACCCATTTTACAGTGGACCAGGCACTTGGATCCGGCTTTCCTGGAGTAAATCGGAGGCATACACATCAGCCTATCATTGTCAACAGCTCAGTAAGACATGCGATCAGATTGGGTCAGACAACACGACGGCAAGAAAAGGCAAAAAGGAAGAAAGGATGCTTTTCTCCAACAAGGTGAGCAGATCAGAGAAACAATATATACATGCAGTCATCTGAAACTCACTTGGCTCTAGATATAAACTTGTAGGTGTCATTCCAATAAGCGAGCAGGTCAGTGGCCTCCTCATCATAAACACGGATGTTGTGGTACTCAAACACACCAGGGAAGAAGTTATCAATCTCCCTCGTTACATTCAGGATGTACTGAACCCTGAGAAGAAGATGAGAGACATGATTGGATGTGCAGTCTGTCTGGATAAGAAGAATATTTAATTTCACAAAATTATTGTTAGGGTCTTATCCAATAATTTGTCTTGTTTTTATTGACTTCAGTACAGCTTGTACTGTGTAGTGGGTTTATTGTTTTTGTCCCCCTCCTTACCCGCTCTTCTGCAACTCCTCCAAATTGGATGCATTCCACTCAGATCCCTGTAGGAAACAAAAGCAATGCTCAGACTAGTTCAGAGCCCTCGACTGAGCCTTTCATAATGCTTAAATCCTATGGCAAGGCATGTCTGACATCCAATGTGCTCTCCTAACCAAACAAGAGCAAAGTACCTTAAAATTGTGAGGAATTACACAAGACTACCCCATATTCTGCCACGTTCCTGAGTGGATTAAGCCTGACGTACAAGCAATTTGAAAATTTGAAAAAATTCATTAATTAGTGATCGAGCTGTTCTTCATACTGAGAATTCCAGTGTAATGAGATCAACATTAGTGCCAAATGCAGTAGTGGTACTCCAGAGGTGTTCCAAGTCAACCTACCAAGAAGACGTGATCAAAGATCTCCGTAGGACTGTCCATCTGGCCCAGAATGATAATCATCTCATTGTCGATGAACTCCTTGAACTCTCGAAGGTTGCACGTCATGTGCATTTCCAGCTCTGTTCGGATCTAAGGAATACATCCAGGCAGAGAACACACAGAACAGAACTACAGGTGTTACATTTTCTTTTAAGAATACAGAACTCAAACATGTAATATTTTCAAACTATTCCTCTTTGGGACGGGCCCCAATTTGTTGCAAAAACTGAATGCTTTCGAAAATTCAAAGATGAATGCACCTGTTTGGAGCATCTTCATATCCAGCATCTGAAGCACTGACTCACCTCTTTGCAGGTGACATTCTCAAGGTCTTTCTGCATCATGATCTCCCTCAAACTGGTTTTGATCTGACGCTCTGTCAGCTCTCTTTCTGTAGGTCTGCAGAAACACCAAGAGATTGAAATACAGCATGTGAATTTCCATACATGAAGTGTTACTGCAAACATACAGCATGCCATATGGAGGAGACGCCTGACCAAACCACTTTATGGCACACGTGTGTTACATTCAAATATGGATGGGTAGTGATTTTAACTTCTACAGTTAATATTTCAATATTTGCGTGTTTATGTCATTAAGGCGAACAATAATCATATCGTCTAGAAAAATCACTGAGAAAAAAAAAGGGGGGGAGGGAGGAAAAAAAAAGCGACAAACATATTCCACATGATCGGACACTTACATGTCAGAGAAGAGGACGGGCGAATCGGCACGGTGCGACTGCACATCCTGCATGACGTTCCACTCGTTGATGCGTACCTGGTCTGAGGAGACCCTGCTTTGATAGTAGCTGACCCATGTGAGGAACAAGCTGCCGGGGTAGTAGTTGTGACAACGAGCCACCTCGCATGCTTTATGGAGTGACTGGAGGGCCGACCTGCGAGGGAGTGAGTGAGAGTGAAAAATGAGATGGAGAGACAGGCGATGGAGGGGAGTGAAAAAGACAAAACATTCAAATAAATGGCAGGGACATGCTTTAGGTACCAAGATGAACACAATAAAAAGGGCAGATATAGATATCCATTTCTAACAAGTGGCGTGATGAATGCGGTGTGACTCACCACATGGCCTGCACAGAAACGGGTTTGAACACATGCACTCTGTAATCAGTTGACACACTGAAACCCCTGGGAGCAAGAAGAGCGGGACAGAGGGAGGGAGGTGAGATTTAAAGAAGAAGAAAAAAATACTCAGTAGTAGTACTCATCTCAGTATGTTTTAAGTGTGTGTGAGTTCTCTGATTAAAGTATGTGTCTTACCCATCTCCGTCCAGATGTATCAACGTGTCGCTCCATAAGGGCAAAACCAGCCCTACAGAACATGAGCTGGGGGAGGGGGGGGATTAAATATTTGCGTTGCAACTTTATGCACAGTATCGAAACAGGCAGGCACTCATAAGCTTGTGTATGTTACCGACTCACCTATCGACAGGACTGAAATCCATTCCCAGCACCACGCTCTCCTCTGTGTCCTGGCGGCCGTTGGTTGAGACCACCACCATGTAGCGGGTGAGCTGATGGTGGGCACTCTCCAAACGAACCGCCTGGAGCCGGGAAAAACACAGTTCATGTCTTGACAGTTGATTGACAACCTTAAGACTGACTTCTGTGCGTGCGTGTTAAACGTGTGCACCCACCAGTTTGATGTTGTCCTCTGGTCTAAGGAGAGTGAACATGGTTTGAAGATGCTGCTGGATGTCTCCTGGTAAGATGAGAGTCATAAAACACAACTGTGATCAGTGTCGGGAACTGCGGCTATGGACAAATGGCACCTTATATAAAAATAGCCCTGTTGACACTTGAGGGAGACCTTTTACCCCACCTGCATGTTTGCTGCGCAGCTGTGTGAAGCGAGAGGCCGACGAAGGGGAGGAGCCATTTCCTCGAGGTAAGAAGAGAGCAGCGCCTTTAACTGTCAGGAAACTTTCACTGATGCTGGACAGATGGAGGGAAAAGAGAGAAAAAATTAATAAAGTGAGTGAGTGAAAGAGCTGAAATGGCACAGCCGATAAGCCCCCAGCGATTACTCCATCAGCAGAAAGATGATGAGCAAAATCTTTTGATCTTTTGATAATCGTTTGTTATTTTTCCAGGAAGAAAACTTCCCTAGTCTGCTTCTCAAATGACAGTATTTCCTGCCTCTCTCTCTCTTACACAACAGAAACCTCAATACCTTTTATTTCTGGACCACTGGTCAGACAAAACAAGCAATATAAAGGACATCGCCTTGGGCTCTGGGAACTTGCGATGTGCATTTTTCACAATTTTTAATTTATAAACTCAACTAAATTGTACGTGTAGTCTAGTCTTTTATTCCTCAACTGTACGAAGGAGACGCTTTTTTAGCCAGCATGAAACCATCTGCTGAATATTGCGTAGGAGGGATTTTGTCGTCTCAAAGTTGAATGTGTTTCAATAATAGCAATTTAAATCTTTCTGTTTTCTCACAAAATACACATGACATCCTGTACAAACATTATGTTCAAGACAATAACGGAAAGATTTGTGTGCCTTTATGAGCTCAAGACGCTTGACTGCGAAGTTTGCAACAAACAGCAGCTGGTTCCAATAAGGTGCTGGCTTAATTGAACATGTTCGTAAAATGACAGGAGACAGAAAGACAATACGGGGGAAACAAACTGTTCACCCATTTCACCAACCAATTCCTTTATTTCACATGAACATCGCCCTTCCTCAAACCACCAGACCTCCCTGTTTTTATTTTTGTGCTCTACAGGCAGTAACAACTTAACTGGCTTCGGCTGAGACTTTATGGAACATAACTGAACAGCTAACCGGCATGAAATTGGCACCTTCAGCTAAGCTACTTATCGTAGGTGTTACTGCTCTCTGCACAACAGTTACATAATGGTTAAAGATGCCCAATGCATTCCTTTGATTTTGATTAACGATTACAACCGATGTTCAACAAAGACGTTTTTGACCCTGGGATTAACGTGACACCAAAGAGGAAGCCCCCTGTTGTGTTTTGTCATGATGGCGTGAGTGCAGATTCACCACTAACACCAGTGACCCCTGACTGTCCATATTTGTCACTCCATACTGGAGGCAACGATAAATATAGGCCAAGGCTGAGGAAGGACCATCAGAAACAGGAAGTCCCATTCTGTACCATCTGCTATAAAGACGAAGGAGGAAACAGACAGAAGTAAGAGGGCTGGACCTGGAACGGACAGCAGTAATTACAAAAGTGACAGCTTCAGAGCGGTGGCTTTATAACATATCCAGGTACATTCCCAAGTTAGAAAGATAAAATGTTTTCTAACTCACACTCAAGTTTCCTTCATGGTGACATTTAAAAACAAACAAACAAAAAAAAACTGGACCTGGGGGAACATAGCATGAACGAAACTCTAAACTTTCACGTGTAAAAACCTCTACGCCTGCCCCCCACGCCAACAAAGGGATCAACATCACGGGGACTGTGCACACCACAAACACTGGCGACATTGGAAAATGACGAAACTAGAGAGAAATTGTGATAACCACCTATTACCCACATGCCATTTGTTATATATATAAAAAACATAAGAAAAATACATTTTGGAATTTGTCTTCCGGTTGGCACAATGTGACGTGTCCTCAGTCCAGCATCCTGTGAGAGAGGACAGAGGCTGACAGCGGAGTTTGCACTCTTTCACCAAGCGTAAATAGACAGATGTCTTATACAAGTGTGAATAATGGGTACGTGCTGTAAACTATATCTTTACGTGGGTGATCAAACAGATAAACGGACAATAACTGCCCGTGTTCCTTCCCAGAAACTGTTCTCTGGAGACAAGCGGCTGACAGATTAACCACATCCTCTGATTCATGAACAATCTGTCTCAGGTACATTGTGTGCATTTCTACTGTGCCCCCTCAACCTGCGGTTTTAAGCACATTCAAAATGGAAAAAAAACAAAACAAAACAGAAAGATGGGTAGATGTGAGCAGACGACTATGGCACCTGGCAGACATTTCGCAAGGAGCAGAGGGAAGGAATGCTGTCATATCCTTCCCATAAGTCATCATGGGAAAACCACATGCCTTTGTCATACCAGATCTCTGTACCAATATTGGAAAGCAGGGCAAATGAGAGTGGTGTCCGGACAGGATATAAAAGGGCTTGTCAAAGTAAAGAAACAACTGCCCAACCACTCACTGGTATGACACAAACTGAATCAGATTCTGGCAGACTACATTAAGCATCTCACTAATGATGTTGTGGGAATACAATAGCCTCAAGATGTTAAAATGTTTGCACACAGAAAGCCCGGGACTCGGAGCAGAGCGCACTCGGTAAACTTACAGCTGGTAAATTGCCCCCTGAGAGATCACGGAGTTCTCGGTGAAATAAGGTCTCATCTTCTCCCCGCAGCAGGCGCAGAAGCAGCCGGCTGATGCGCTCCGTGGCGCGGTCACAACACCGGGAGGCATCGCCGCTCTGGTGGCGGGGGCTGGGGCGCACAGAAGCGGGCTGTAGTTACGGACAGTCGCTGTTGAGGTGCGGAGGGACTTCCGGGCTAACGTTAGTTGCAAAAACGCAGCAGCTCCGGGGTTAAGGTCTCACTTTGGCGTCTTGCAAAGCCGCGGTGACATACGATTCAGAAACGGCAACGACACCGACATATTTCGCACATGCTGCAGCAGAGCAGGTGCCCCCTAACATCTGCTCAGTGATGCCGGTTCATTAGTTCGCGTCAGCCCCGCCTGCGGTAAACCCTGCCGCTGGAGGGGCGGGGACACACACGGGCCAATCCGTGGACGCAGACCCCCTCGTCGGCGGGGGGCTTATTCGTGCCAGGGTGACGGGGGGGGGGGGGGGGGGGGGGGGGCGACAC
>JAVQJF010129400.1:0-30800 GCA_036023855.1 Gadopsis marmoratus
CCCCCCCCCCCCCCCCCGCCCCCCCCCCCCCCCCGCTGAAACAGAGGGGCAGAGTGTCACAAATGTTAAAGAAGAGATGGAGGAGAAATTAAAAAAAGGAGGCCTGAATAAGAGAAAAAGAAGGCAAAGGAAGGAGGTAGTGCCAAGAGGGTAAACGTCTAGAGGGGGTAAACAGAGAGGGCATTAAGGGGATGCTGTGCACATTAATAAGGGAGAGAGGTTGAGAAGACAAAAAACTATTCATTCTTAATATTATTCAGCCATAAGCTTGGCAGCATGAGACCAGATAATAGTGCTGATGGTGTACTTCATTGAGCTTACATAAGGCACTGCCGCAGCAGGGTGGATCAGTCACTGGTGTGTATTGGTTTCTTTGTATGTATATGTATATATATATATATATATATATATATATATATATATATATAAATAAAAACACAGTCACATTCTGTAGATATGGATCATAGTGCTGAACACAGCACTAACACCACATCACTTATATACTTACACAAACACAAACTTTTCTTTATCGGAGGCCTGCAAGGTGTGAGCAGGCCGAACAGAGGCAGCTAGAGTAAATGAAGAGTTTTGAACCAGAATGAGACGTTAAATCTTTAAGGAAAAGTAATAGCTAGTCTTGCAACATGAATACAACATAATGACAAGAGACCAAGGCTGGATACAAACCTAAAATACTACAAATTTGTGATAAATGCCTTTTAGTCAACAGGAATCACCAAACACTTTTGCTAATTAATTAATGGCTTGAGTAATCTTTGGAGGACAAAATGCCAAATATCCAGCTTCTCAAAAGGTGCCAATATTTACTGCTTTTCTTAGTCCTATTTGACTAAGAAACTGACCATCTTTTGGACTGTGGGTCAGACAATAAGCAATATGAATATGTCAACATAGGCTCTAGGAAAATGTGATGTTTATTTCTAACATCTTATGGACCAAATGATTAATCAACAAATCCAGTAAGAAAAATCATCAGATTAATCTATAATGGAAAGAAAAAAAATTTGTTGCAGGTCAAATTAAATAAAGTATACCAAGCGTATACTGTAAATGCATGCAATGCATATTTCAGATTAAACTAAAGTAAGAATCTGAACAAGTGGCTTATTCAGTGCTAAGTTGACAGTAGAGATGAAACAGTCAATAAATCATTTAACCATCAACAACAAAAAAAAAATCTGCTAAACTATTCTGATAATTGATCATTTAAGTCACTTTAAGCAACAATGCCAAACATGGTTCCAGCTTCTCAAAAGTGATAATTTGCTGATTTGACTTGTCTTAATTATAGTAAACTGAATATCTGACTGAGTTGGACAAAAAAAATAAATAAATTTGAAGACTTCCCTTTGGGCTTTAGGTAATCGTGATGGGCACTTTTAATTATTTTCTGACATTTTATACACCAAACAATTAATCAACAAAACTACAGCAGACTAATTGATAATGAAAGTAATTATTGGATGGTTTACATGAGGAATTATCAAAAGATTGCGTAAACAAGACAATGAATCTGAAGCCACACTTCTAAAGTTCAATATTCAGCCCTACTCAATTATAATGATTTCTTGTATGACTACTTGTGGTTTCTTATCCTAACTAGGGTTACCTGGATATGATGATGGATGACAGGTATTCATTTATCATTTCAGTTCAACAGCACAGTCAGTCGAACTGTTGATTTATTCTACTACAATGTAGCTTTTAAGACCAAGAAAGCACAATAGCATATATAAAATAACAAATGATAGTCTTTCATATCAGGGTGTGATATTATATTTATGCCTCTCCAAGTTCTACTTCAAGCAAAGTTCCTTTCCCCCAAAATCAATTGTACTTTTCAATTGTTAAAAACAAGCAGGTCCAGAACATGACAATGACTGCATGCACACACTATGTTTTGACTTGTCCACAAGGATCTGTTGCACATTTGAGCCTCTTCAAGTCCTCGAGCACAGTTTTCCTCTTCCTTATTATAATCAACTGTCAGGTTGGTTTTTATGAACTCTTGATCTCTACCCAACCAGCTAACCTCCCCATGCACCATTATACTGTAATTACCTCTGCCCTGCGTTCTCCCTACATAAACAAGCACAGTAATTTCTGTGCTGGGAAATAAAGTGCACCCAAAGCAGTGTAGCCGTGGCTAGCACTGCTGCCTCCATATATCATAGCAAACACAACCGCAGCCATATTTCAGCCGCTGCCAGCCAGCCAGCTTCATCCCCCGGAGCCTCTGGGTTATAATTCATGGCCAACTCCAAAATCCACTGAAGCCGGAGACTGTCTCCCACCTCTGTGCGTTGTCCCGGGTGATGCTTAAGGTTGTAACCAGGACAACCAGGATAGCGAAGGGAAGCACTGAGCCAGAGATGAATCCCTGGAGAGAGGAGAGAGGGGTGGTCTGGTGGTTGGGATGGTGGAGGGTATCATTTAATCCACCACAGGCTAGGACTGTGAAAGACCCCCTTGTTGGACACACACACACACACAGAATTACCCACAATCATCTGCCACACACACTCATACAGCATACCCATGCCCATCCACACACCACATCAAACACACACACACACACACACACACACACAGCACTCCCATTATTGTCATAGCAACCACAGAATACCTGTTTGCAGCTGCCATAGAAACATCAAAAGGTCTGGCCATTCATTCAAACACATAAACCCTCATTTTGTTCGACTCTCGTACGCTCATCCCTTTCAATTACTTACTCTAAAACCAAGTCACAATTTTCAATACATGTCTATAACCAACCAGTGACGTCTAACCAGAAGTTCAACCAACCACTCAGCCAGCAGCCCAGCATCCTTAACTCCATACTGGTCAAACTGTACCGATATTAAAACAGGACTAACATATCAGAAGTGAGCCAACATAAGATACGAATACAATACATGCCCAAAAGTATATGGACATATGGGATTGGAGAAAATTTCATTTCCAAGCCGTGGACATTAATATGCTGCTACAACAGCCTCCACTCTTCAAGGAAGGCTTTCCACAAGATTTTGGAGTCTGGCTGCAGGGATTTTCTGCCATTCAGCCACAAGAGCATCAGTGAGGTTGGATGTTGGATGATAAGTCCTGGCTCGCAGTCAGCGTTACAATTCATCTTAAATATGTTTGATGGGGTTGAGGTCAGGGCTCTCGGCAGGCCAGTCAAGTATTTCCTCAACAAACTCAGGGAAGGTGGCTTTGAGCATTTGGGCGTTGTCATGTTGAAACAAAACTAACGTTGGATTCCCAATAATGTCTAAAATACATGCTGTAACAATTTCCCTTCAATTGATTTACACAAGAGCTGAAATGAATAGTCGATCAACTGTACTATCAACTATTTTGACGATTGATTGGTAATTTTTCATGCTAAAATGCCACGCGTTCATTGGCTCCAGCTTTTCAAATGTGAGGATTTAAGATTAAATTGAAAATTTCTAGGTTTTGGACTGTGGGTTATTTGAAGACATCCCATTGTGCTTTGGGAAATTTTGATGCACATTTTTCTTACTTATCAGCTAATCGATTATGAAAATAATTATTATTTGCTGCCCTAATCTGAACTGTGAAAAAATACTCTCCGCAAATGTTTGGTCATAAAGTGCATTGATGTCCAGAAAAACAAAAAAAGATTTTTACATTTATCCTTATTGATGTCACTCTGTTGGAAATGCAAATCTTGTTACAGATTTTCATATCACCCAGCCCCATTAATTGAAAACAATTTTAATAAAAATTCATTTCAGTCAAAAATGTTTGCAGGTCACTATTTTCTAAAAAATTTGATAATCAATCTTTTAAGTAATTTTTCAAGCAAAAATGTCAAATATTGTCTTGGGCCCACCTCTGCACACTAATCGACAATGAAGATAAATCATTAGTTTCTGCACAAAAGGACACATTAAGTCAGTGGCATGTTCAGCAGTCCTCCACCAATTTAGCATTTCACAACAATGTCGAGCTGATGATGGACAGATCAAAAATCTGGGCAGCAGAACCAGAGACAGCATCTTATTTTATTCCAGCCCTACTTTTTACTCGTCAGGGCCTGGCGTCTCATTACCCACAATGCAATTCGACCACCAACAATTTGGTCAGAGATTTGGGTATGTTATGCTAGTAGCCTCGAGCCACTAACATCAAGCAGAGATTAGAGAGCTACAGCTCTGTATGCTCACTTCTTTCTAATGCCACATCTGCAGATGTTTTCATTTACTTGTGGTCTTCACACCCAACTGACATCACTTGAGGCAATTTTGCACATTTCTTGCAACTCCGTCTGGAGCCACAAAAGGCTTTACACAACTTTTTTCCACATATGCAGAAGTACCCTAAGACCTGTAAACGGACTTTGATGTGTAAAATTGGTCCCGTTCCCCTTTAAAGGCAGACCACCGAGTCTGACAACTCCAAGGCGGCATCAACAAGCCAGCATGGCGCTCTGATAGCTGTTAGCACAATTCACCATCAGGCTCAAGCTATTTCACAGATGTCAACAACCATACCAAGCAGACTCTAGTTAGCCCAGTGCAGCTGTGTGTGTGTGTGTGTGCGCGTAGGTGTGTGTGAAGAGTAGAAAGGAGAATGAGCCCTGGAGCTGGAGAACAGCAACAGTGGATGAGGTGTCTACCTTAATCCCCTTTTAGTCTCCTTATTTCCCCATGGCCACTGCATTGTGATGCAGAATCACTCAGCCACCTCCCAAAGTGTGTGTGCATGCTTGCACATGTGCGTGTGTGTACGTACACCCCATTAATCAAGTGCTATGCCTTGATGCAGTACCCGGTAAATTCAGCATCTCTCTCAGTCTCTCCTTTTTGTCTCCCTTTCTTCCTCCTCAAGTTTCTGTCCTTTCATCTCTGTAGCTTTCTGTGTTTTTCCTCTCTCTCTCCAGATCCCTGTTTTCTTGCTAAGCCTCATTAACAATTAATTACCAATCAGCTAGTCAAGTCACCCCTGGACCGCTGGGCTTTTCAATGATTCATTAGTCAGGGTTACACAAGACTACGACGCATAAACACACTCACACGCAAGCTCGGTCCCTCTCTGACTCTGTGGGTGTTTCACATGAGCGCACACACACACACACACACGGACACACGAAAACACTCGCTCACATGCACACACCTGCCCATCTACCTGGTGCCTGTGTCTAATCACAATGTCCTCATTAATAAGAGATGCAGGAAAACTGATTGAGTTGGAAATTCTACGCATGCAGGGTTCCCGAAAACTTGAAGGATTTTTCCGTGACTTTCGGAGTCTTTGTTGAAATTGAAGAATTTAGAAATGGCATATTTTAAAGATAAGACACGACATTAATTAAAACAAGAGACCACATACTAGGCCTGTTTGCTTCAATATGCTATTAGGCACAGAATTCCTGGTGAAATCCTTCAATTCAAAATTGCTGCTATATCAACCCGAACATCCATCACATCCTCACTCAGGATTTTGAGATGTTGATTTTAGGATGGAGAAAGGCCCACAGAGCTGAGGCACGCTGATGAATATGGGCGCTAGATTTTTAAATTAGAAAAATAGCTCTGCTCGTTTTCATTAATTTTCAAAAGGCAAAAGTTTAAAGACCTTTCTGGTTTAATCCACAAATTTTCATTAACTGTGGGAACCAAAGATCAAAAGACACTTTAACCTGTCTATGGCCACATTTGTTACAGAATAAGTATTCAGTGCTGATGGTCTACACCCCCACCCCTCAATACCCAAGAGAATGCAATAAACGGAATACATTATTATTTTCAGTATCAAAATTGCGATTTGATGGCTGCAATTCTGACTATAAATTATAAACTTAAAGAGCATCTTAACAAGCTGTAGCAACCAACTTTAAGCTAGCGAATGTTGCCTGCACTACTTTTACTTATTTTATGTAGCCGTCGTTAAATAGCGTTAATTCTTGAGTTGCCCAAATAACAAAAAGGAAAGTCATCCGTTTCTTGGTTAATTAATTCTCTGCATGCTCACACATTGACTAAACATGGTCTGCTACTGTATGTGGGCTAACGTTTTCTATAGATCATTAGCCCAGGTTTATTTTGAAGTTCACCGTTTGGAAAAAGAATTTAAATAAAAAAAGAAAGAAATCTCTGGGACACCCTCAACAACAAGCAACTGCATTCAGTAGTTTATTTATATGATTCTATTCATGCAGGAACCAGAACAAACGATCGCAATTTAAATTGCAATCACACTATCTGTCAGAATAATCGCAATAATATATTTTCCCAAAATCATTTAGCCTTACTGGGAACTGAGGTTTGACCCCTGTAACAGCAAGAGTGTGCTGTCAAAATGTAACAGAGCAACACCCCCGCCCAACCTCAGGACAGAGGAGGGCTATGCTTTTGTTGAAGTTTAACATCAGTGTGCTGCAAACATCTACAGCTCTATGGACACTGACACAGGGGAAATCTACAGCGTGGATTTACTGCCTTGCTCAGGGGTCCTGCTGTTGGCTGTTGTGCGAGGTTTTTTATTCTTTTCCTCAGATTTTCCCAGCTGGATTCAAAGCCTTCCTCTGACCTTAAAGCTACCACTGCCCCTCAAAGGGACATTTCATCAGTGCGAACACACACACACACACGCCAATTGTTCACATCGACCAGCCCAAATAAAGCTGGTGACCGGTCTGCCACACCGATGCCTCTGGATAACTCTGGTTATGCTGCCGTTTCTCTTCATTTCTACAGCCACTCCACAGGGTTTCACAGGTAATCCCTCCCAGTGTGGGAAACTACATGTGTCAGTTTAAAGCTCTGCACAAACTCTGCAGACATCGATACAGTTAGAGCATCATGCGTTTGTGTGCGAGTGCTGGGGTTTATTCTGTGCGTGTTAAAATCAGAGAGAGGGGGGTGTGGAGTGGAGTTAATGAGTGACCTTGGGGCAGGAATGCACGAGGAAGACTGATGGTGTGATAAACTGCACACACACAATATCAATGTCACAGCCGGTGTCGCCCGATGTCATTCAGAGACTGTTTGCTTCTTGTCAAATGGCCCCTGCACTGTTTAGAGGCACAAGAACAAGACAAGAAAACTGACTGATTTTGGCAATCGCTTGGTGAAAGTCATTTTTTAAAGCACAAGCGCCAGAAATCCTTTGGCACTCAGATGTAAATATTTGCTGATTAACTTAGCCAACTGAATATCTTTGGATTTTTTTTGAGTGTTTACTGGACAAAACAAGCAGTTTGAAGATATCGTCGGTGAAATAGCGATTTCCACCGTTTCTTGAAAATAATCAGATTCATCGATAATGAAAATTATTGTTAGTTGCAGCCTAAAATGCCGTTTAAGTGCAGATTTACTTATTTAGTAAAACCCCTTTTATTTGTGGCCTTATATAACAAGATGGGTTGACTAAAACTATAGTCTTATTTACTGCAGAGGACTAGAACAGTAGGTGCCATTCTATTCGAGAGCTGGAGAGTCACACAAACACACACACACACACACACACACTTGGACGTTGCCCAGTGCAACCTATTGCTGACCACTGAGCAGCTCCAGTGGAGCAGGTGCAGATTCAGTGCTGCGTTCAAGGGCAGCTCAACAGCAGTGATTGATGGATGAGTGCCTCTGGTTCAATTTATCCATTCAGATCCCCGTCGTCATCCTGGGGATTCAAACGGGTGACTTTAAGCTTTCGGTTGATGACGTATTTTTAAATTGATTGTAGTCAGAGCTCAGAGAATGTGAGCACAAGTCAGCAAGCCGGAGTGAGAATTAAAGCTTGCTGGCTCAGACTGCCTGGTGTCTGAGATTCTGTGCTTTGTTTTGTGTTTGTCTTTTGTTTTGATAGGTTCGGGGGGGGGGGGTGGTTATGTAGGTAAGGTGATACTGGTGCTCAGTAGCAAAGTATTTGTCTTTATATATTTCAACCTCTTTTTGCTGCCAAGTTGGCAACACATGAAAATCTGTGGTACATTCATCACCCCAGTGTGCATGGTTGGAAATATTTACACTGTTTCAAAGGAAGGATATTTCTGAACATGCATGCTTTTTGTTTTTTTGTTGCAGCAGCAGCACCTTCCATCACAGTGTGACTGAGGTAAACAGTGCAGCAACACAGTCCCCTCCTGTGCTGTTGGTCACGGAGCAGCTCCACTGTGGCAACTGGAGATATCAACTGCTGACGGCGCTCGTGTTAGAGATGAAACCATTCAACCGGCCATAACAATCCTATCATTTATTTAGCAAGCATAAACGCCCAACATTTGCTGGTTCTAGCTTCTCTAATGTGAGCATTTGCTGCTTTTTAATGGTTTTAATCTGAGTTGTCAGGCAAAACAATAATGATTACTTTATTTGTCCCCCTGGGGAAATTAATTTTTCTCACTCTGTTGTTTTGTGTTGTACACACACACACACAGGCCTCAAATACATAGATGCACACAACAGACCTGTAGACCGGTATTAATGCAGAGAAATCCCAGTGATGGAGCTGCCGCATAGCACAGTGGCTCAAGCAGTTAGGAGGTTCGGTGCCTTGCTCAAGGGCACCTCCACTGTACCCAGGAGGTGAACTGGCACCTCTCCAGCTGCTACTAGCCTTGGGCTCTGGGAATTGTTGCGTTAAGTATGCATGATCTTTGTGGGATGTTTGACACACATGGATTTTCTTTACCCCTGGTCAGAGTCCCAAGGCACAGCTGACCTCACACATTGAAAAAGGTCAAACGTAAATACTTTGACTTGGGCAGCACAGGTTTCGCAGAAATGCCAACAGAATTACCACAACGTTGAATAGTTGGAATGAAAGGCTAAATTTGCCAGTGTTGTTATAGACTGTCTGCATATTGGCCCGTCTTGTTGAACTCTCACAAAAAAAATAAAAAATAAAAACTGTAGACAGCCATATTGAACGAACTCATGCATGTTAAAACGTGATGCCCAAACTCGTCAGAACACCAGCCCGGGATGATGTGGAACAGCAGGTGGAAGCCTCCTGAAACACAAACCGCCCGGAGCTACAGTTGTTACCTGCTCCGGTAACATTTCAGGGCAGCGACGACGTCGACGCTGATCCGTCTGGGAGAAACACAGACCCGGAGCCCCGATCCGGCTGGTCTGAGGCCAGTTTCTCAAGGACCGTCGTCCGGCGCCGCGCGCCCAGAAGCCATATGACGCACACCTGTAACGGGCTCCTCCGCGCAGAGACACAAACGCCGCCGTGCGTGGCGACAAAACCGGGCACGTTAAGACCGCGTTTCATTTGGAGGCGACTGGTCGCTACTGGAGGCTCGGTGGGCAGCCGTGGGCTGGCGGGGGCGCCGCTTACTGGGGCTACAACGATGCCAAACACTGTAATGAGGGTAAAATATGCGCCACAGACGGAGCGCAACTACAAGGCGGAGCAGGGCTGAGTGTGTTTCGTGTCTAAATGCAACTTCACGGCGAATTGGTGGTGGCAGCCTCCCCCCCCCCACCCACCCACAGAGACACCTGCGTGCGGATACGCAGTCGAGTCCCTGTTCCGACTCCTCTCAGTCTGTGACGGTGTCGTTGTCGCCAGTGGCAACTAATTAAAGAGACAAAGAGAGAGAAAAGAAACCCCCAGCGCTCACCTCTTTAGTGTTCACGATGCCTTTGACGTATTTCCCGAGGACCGAATCCACGCAGAAGACGCTGGACAGCACGGCCAGGCACAGGAGTCTCTCTCCGACCCTCACCTCCATCTTTCTCGCTCCACCAGCTGCCTCTCGTCTGCTCCCTCCTGGCTCTCTGAAGCCTGCCGCCGAGCGGGAGCGCGCACGGAGGAACGGCTCGAGCACACTGAGCGCGCGCGAGGGTGGAGGGAAGAACCGGGCGCGTCCACGCTGGTCCCTTCAGTGCGGGGGGGGCTCCTCCTCCAGCAGCTGAAGCTGGATGGTGTGTGTGTGCGTGTGTGTGTGCGCGCGCGTGTGTGTGTGTGTGTGTGTGTGTGGTTGGGGGGGTGTTAGAGTGCGCGCTCCTGGTTCCGCTCGTGCTCTGAGAATGCGACACGTCCACACATTAAAAAATGCCATCGCTGATTGCAATCATGTTTTCATTAGAGGTCACACACCTCTAATGAAGCAGCACTGAGACCGATGATGCCTCCTGGTTCAAATTATTACATCACTAATCAGCAGGCTATATATCAACAGGAACGGGGTCTAATTGGCTGAAGTTTCTTGAAAGATTTGACACCTGGCTGGCTATGCAGCTGGCTATGCAGCATTATGACTAATCTTCACTTAAAGAGTATTATATTAATACATGTATTAGAAGCTGGTCAAAGTGGAGCTATTTTTAAACTAACTTCTATGCTGCTGGGTAGTTCCAGCATACAACACATCATATTGTATAAACTCTTGATATTTTTATGTGTTCAATCTTTATTTGCAAAGTAACCATAGCCGTCAGATAAATATGCTGGAGTGAGGAGTAAATGGACTTTTACTTATATAGCTCCTTTCAACTGTTCCCAAAGCGCCTTAACAGTAATCTAAGCTCTAACAGTAGTCTAATTCACCCATTCACACACACAGCTGGGGGGGGGTAGCGACTGCACTACCTTCTGAATGTGGTGGAGTAAAAGTGTAAACTAACATCAAATGAAAATACAAGAGCCTCAAACGTGTACATCAGAGTTCTCTGCATTGTCTCTTTTTGATTTGAGCCGACCCTTTTTGTGTTTGCCAAAAGTCAACCTTGTAATTGAACCCCCACCCACCAATCCCCCAAAGTTCTGAGTGATCAAGTTGTTGGTAAAAATTCAATTAAGTGTTTGTTGGCATTTACAAAGGCTATCATAAACAATACCAAAAAGATCCACAGCCATCAGATACACCAAGAATATCTGTCCAGCTAGATCGAATTATAATCTCCATTTCTTATTGTCAGTGACCTTTACCTTTACTTTGATCAATGCAAAGAAAAGGTCAATTGATACACACAACAGCAGGATCATGGGAGAATATATTTATTTAGATAAAAATCAACAGAGGAAGAAATCAGCCTACTCTGAGTATCAGACAACATTCTAGTATGAACCCTGCAAAGAAAATACAGTCAAATATCAATCTGATTAACAAATGTGAAAGTATTCTTTTTTTTTTATTCACAGGTTTGCACTTGTGGTGTTTTGAATGAAAACAAAATTTAAAAAGTAGAAGAAAAAAAACCTAGCAAACTTTTAAACAGCTGTTTCTCTATGGCTTGTTTCTTTTAAAAGGCTAATCATATTCTATAGAATTGCCTTTTACAGTGCCGAGCAGTTTGCATATGGAGTTCATACAGGCTGCGACACTGGCTAGCACCTGCATTTTCAATGATACCAGTTAACAGCAAACATCAAACAGCAACGACAGTACATCTGTTGGCTGCAGTCTTTGGTTCTGCTTGAAACTAAACCACATATGTAGGATATGAAACTGATGGACCAAATGAGTATTTCCCATTAGGAGACATTTCAGAGGACAGGCTGAGGTTGAATCTACTTTAATTGCTGTACATGGACTGGAATGCCATCTATGAAATCCAGCCTTGAGGTGATTCAAACACATTGCACAATAATAAACACCACATTTCTGACTAAGGAATCAGAGAGAAATGAAGTGATGCTGGTGTATAACTGCATAGCTTTTCTGTAAATGGTGACCTAATCGTTGGAAGTAGCTCACCCATGTTTGTAGCAGCGTTGCACTTTACATTGCACTTCTCCGAAATTTGCCTGAGGGCAAAGAAAATCTCAAGTGAGAACAGCTTTCGAAGAGTAAAACTGGAGGTATCCTGTACAACCCGATGACTGAACCAAAAAAAAAACAAAAAAACTGGACCAATACAATTAGTTTGTACTCACAAGGACAATTTGTGATTATAAAGTTGGTCTGTTGCTCATCAATAATTAGACACTATGAAGCAGAACCAATATTGAATCAGACATTTCACATCTAAATTGCAGCCAACAGCATATAAGGATAAGTGGAACCCCCCCAAAAACGTCGGGAATTGGGGAAACTAAAGGTAATGCTGACCATCTCTGCAAAGACACTAGATGGCCTCTCTGGTCCGTCACTTGCACTCAAGTTAGTCTGATGCACGAGTGGTCATCCAGGGTAATGGGCATACGGAGGTCAATAAACAGCAAGTGGGTGAATTTGACACTCACTCATAATTTACACAACAAAGTGCTAATTGCCAATAAACCCTACTGGGCTTCTTAGGCGGCGGCGTTTTCAGTACTGATGAAATCAATGTATATCACAGACAGAAAGCGCTGTCCTATAGGGTACTTGACTACATCATAGAGGTTGCTCTCAAAAACAGACAATTAATACTATGAATAGTCCTCTTGAGTGAAGTGCCGTTCCTGTCATTATGTGATGTGACATGTATACAAGCTCAAGCTTAAACTACACTTGCATGGATCAACAAATCATCTTCCGCAAAAGTGCAGAGTGAGCATAAACAGCGGCTAGTAAAGCAAGTACAAACTTCAGCCCAGCATCTCAGAGAGGATGAGTATTTCTTTCTACCTCTTCACAGCCCTGGTTTTCTCCATCAATCTGACTAAAAATACTGCGGTAAGTACTCAGATCTGACAGAACTGAGCATGGTCTAATCCTGTAGCATGACTTTTCTGCTGAAAATCCTGCTCTTCTATGGGGGGGGGATTTTGTACTCAGAGCTTCAGCAAAATCCTATTCATCACACAGCATCCCTCTCTACAGACCTGGCAACCCTAGCCCTGCAACCAGGTAAGGGCAGGACAGTGCCAGCATTGTTGGCATCTATATTTAGTTGGACCTGATAGAGGAAATGCCCCCCCCCCTCCCCCAAGGACGTTTTTGTGTACTTCAAAGTGCTTCGGTGGCAACACACTCAGGAGTGTCCTAAGGTTATCGAAAACAAAGTCAACCCCAAATGGGATGGTGGGGAGCCAAAAAATTAAATAAATAAAATCGGGACCACCAGCAACTTTGAATTCGCCAAATACAAGTTAAGTGGTTTTTACACAGTGCTTTGTTCTTGGTCAGGGTGCTCAAGCTTTGCCCAAAGCCTCCAATTTGTAGAAACAGATTGATCAGGCAGAAAATATCCTGGCTCAAGAGAAGTGGTACTTTGACACACTGCATACTGTGCAGAGAAGAAGTGAGCAATAACGCCTGGCAAGGGTCGGGGACAACCTGAGAGGAAATCAGTGCAGTGGAGTTTAAAATGTGTATTGATAGCTGAGGGCTGGACTTTTTGCTGCCCCTCTCTCTTACTCTAGTTCTGCAGAAGGATAATGTTGAGCAACGGTTTCCAGTCTTAAAATAAGATAAAAAGAGTTAGCCTCTTTCAGACATCTAACAGATATCCTTGTTACAAGCCTTACAAAGATAGGACCCATGTTTCCCAGCAACTGCTTGTCCTCATATAATAATGCACTTCTGTGCATCTCCACAGATTTCAACGTAGCAATCAATAAAATGCAATCTTTGCATTACTAATATCAGCACTAAGAAAAGCACAGGCAGCATCTAGATAGGGCACTGTGTCCATGTGCAATATTCTACATTGACTCTATCCTATCAGTATGCGTCACTGAGAGTAGGATATGAGTTTAATTGGAAAGGCCAGGCATGTCAGAGCAGCTGTGCCAAAGAAGGAGAGGTAAATATTGAGCACATTCACAAAAATGGAACAAACAGCATAAGATTACATTAAAAAACAAACAATATAGTACAAATAACAAATAAAACTAATGATTCATGGATTCAAATAGAGCAATAGAAAAGAGATATAAATAAAAGTAATACTACTGCATAGAGTTAATAACGTGATTAAAAATTGCAAGATAAAGAATCTTAAACAAGTAAGTCATTCATCTAGTTTAGACCCTTTCTAGTCTGTTGTGTTTCAGCTTTCTAATTCTGTTTGGGAGAGAGTCAACAGAGTTACTATACACAAAGCGAGCTGTACTGACTAGCAAACTGGCATAATGAGGAACACAATGTGGAGTTATTAAGTGTGATTTAGAGTGGCTCCCTAAAGGACAAGTGGCCATTTTGATAGGGATGACTCTATACAGAAGCATATAGCGTGCCTACCACTATCTGATTAGGGCCTCAAATGACTGGCTTGGCCTAGATAAATCACCCATTCAGGCCTCGTCTCAAGACTCTTCGGTGCTGCTTTATGTCTGAGCCTCCGCTGCCTAACAGCAACTCTGTTAAGTATGTGTGCCGCATGTGTGGGTGAGTGCTGGTCTTTGATCTGAGTAGCTGCTAAATTACCATTTTAAATGGTCTTTTGTGGGTGTGCGCGTGTTGTCCGCCAGATTTCCATCCGTGCATGATGGTGCACAGACAAGTGGCATGAACTGTAAAGGAAGTTGTATTTCGATGCTTCTCCATTTCTGTTTCTCTAAAAGTGAGCAATCTGTTTTTTAGGATGCTTTCTCGCTCGCTGTTAGGCACTGCATTGTCTGAATAGGTCTTTCATTCTCTTCCTCCCATCACTCCTTGGGTGAGTCTCTTTTTTTATCCAACCTTATTTAAGTCCCAATACCACCAGCGTCCGTGTTATTCTGGGCAGCCACAGCAACTAAGCCCTCTCCATCAGCTATTTTAGCCCCATTCCCAACAATTAAGTCCACTCCCTCAATGGGGGAGTCGAAGAGAGAACCGACATCCCCAGAAGAGGCCGACACACCCCTATCGGTCCGTTCCAGCTTGCGGTGCTTGCGTGGCTCCGGGGGTGTGTCCTTCTGGGTGAAGACGGCACGAATTCTCTCCACGCAGACGTTGGCAGCCTCCCTCGTCTCCCTGGAGAGCTGTGATAGGCTGAGGAAGCCATGGGGGAGGTCATCCACAACGCACAGAGTGACAGGCTGGTCTATGTTCCTCAAACGCTTGGCAAACATAACAGAGTCATCCAGCATGGGGTCTAATGCACAAGCCTGAGGGGAGAAAGCAGAAGCGAGAGGGAGGGAAGGAAGGGGGGATGTGAATGGTGAAAAGCAAATTAGGATTCCCTTCAGACATGTCAAGAATCTTAATTAAGGGATGAAGAAAAGGAAGCCAAGTACCCCAGTCTCTTTTGTCCCTGCTTTCCTTACGTTCTCGCTGACTCACTCTAGCCACCAATTTCTTCATTTTTAAATTAAAAACCAACTCCTTGGTACACTATCTGTTGACATTTTGAGGCTGCTTTGTCTTACCGCTCCAAAACCCTTTTCTGCTCTGCCCCTCTCTTCACCATCATAAACAAACAATCGCAGTCCTGCTCTGCTCCTGCATGTTCCAACAGATCATATGTGATAAGTTTAAAACGTGTTAAAGAAACCTATGAATGATCAGCTTTCTCATAGATGATTGTAAGTGCAACCAAATGTGGACAGTTTTAAGAACTCTGAAGCTCTTTAATGCATTGATTGACAGCTTACCTAACCCTGGAGTTGAGTGAGTAAAAAGTGTATTTGACTGTATACTACATGGCCTCCTTCCCCATTTCCCCACATCATTCTGTCAATCATTCCAGCTGCTTCTTCTTACCACGATATGTACAGGTGGCAGCCCTTTCAGCATGCTGTCGGGAGCCAGCAGAGGAGAGCAGAAAGGATCCTTGACAACTGGAGAGCTCTCCACCTTCATCTCAGCCAGCTGCTGTGAGCGCAGTGGCTCAAATCCCAGGGGAAACTCCCTAGGGTGCCCCAGCTCTGACCCCTCCTCACCAGCAGGTGGTGGTATGGCCACTGAAGACAGGTCACTGGACATGGAGGGATCTACATCCTTGGAGATGAAGAAATTCACATCTTCTGGCTACATAAAAGAAGAGATAACAAATAATTGAGGTGAGGTTAGACATCACTGAGTGGTCAAGGGAGCAGGCAATGTCAAGGAAAGCAGACAAAAAAGCATAAAATATTTGACAAACTTGATGAGAAATACACACAACACTTTGTCCTTGAGAAAATCTTCTAAAAACCTCGGCTCAGTGCCTGGAAGTCTTGGCTGAACAATCCCCATTTCAAGGAGGAAAAAGCATATTCAAAATCTTACGTCACCTCTGCTTGCTATTTTTCCCCAAGCCAGCCACTAATCCAGTCTGCCTGTGTGAAAATACATGCGAGGATAATCTTGCATTACCTTGCCAGTAACCCACACAAGCAGAAAGTTTTGATATTCTGTCAGCATTTTCTAGCCAAATGTGTTTATGAGGCATGGGTGACATAATCTCAGCTGAGTTCATTGATATGAAACATCACTGCAGGGTATACAGCATTGTATTACTGAAGACCAAACTATCCCCATGCTTATAAACTGATAAACCTTTTAAAAAGGTTAGA
This sequence comes from Gadopsis marmoratus, assembly GCA_036023855.1. Classification (NCBI taxonomy): domain Eukaryota; kingdom Metazoa; phylum Chordata; class Actinopteri; order Centrarchiformes; family Percichthyidae; genus Gadopsis; species Gadopsis marmoratus. Next base: position 16,360 of record JAVQJF010129400.1, read on the forward strand.
ACAAAAGGCTAAAAAGGCAAGGCAGAGATAACCTGGTCATAGATAGGAGGCTGGTGTGATTTCCCTAGCACTGCAATGGTGCAATAATCATCAAATTACAGACCTTTTCATAATCACAGGATTTTTTCCCCACAACTAACACCCCATTGTTCTTCTTAGCAACAGCCCATAGCTGTTTAATACAGTTAACACCTTGTGGATAAGAGCATGATAATCTCAATGTATACATGTTCAAGCGTGACATACAGTCCTCTCAGAGAGCAGCGGGGTACTGTGAGAAGTGGAAGTGTTGTGGGATCCCAAGTCCTGGCATGTCTGGCTCTTCACGGATAATTTCCTGGTGAGGGACTCTGAGGGCTCCGAGGGCACAGGGGGGTCGGCATGAGGAGAAGAGATGGATGCCTCTGAAATGCTCTTCCTCACAGTGTCTGAGAAACAAGATGGAGGGATGGGGAAATAGTTTGAGACGGATAATAAAAAACAATAACCATTAATCACACAGTACAGTAGAAGGTGTATATAGAGGCCACTCAAATTTACTTGGGGTCAATAGCAGCTGGAGGACACAGGAAAAAATAAATAAATAAAATACACCAATAGCAGTACGCAAGCACTTTCACTTATTCTACTCTCTCTACTTATCATATGTCCTCTGGTTGACAGCCAACAGTTAAAAGCCTAAAATGCAAATTGGGATATATCAGGAAGAAAAGAGAAGTGGGAGGAGGAAATTCAAATAGTACCGTCATGGTGATATCATCCACCCGCCTAAAGCCGTCAAAGCTCAGCTGTAAGAGTAGTCATGGCTGGTCTCTTCACAAAGCGCTACTGATCTCCCATCTCTTTAATAATGAACCATCTCAGCACCATGATGGCCTTTTAATAATGTACACCCACCAAAGACACTCTCATTAGTTTGGGCTTGCAGCTGTGGTGGATGTCACCTGGCTAAGGGGCCCCAGGGAAATATGATTCGCCACCAGATTTACAGTGGCTACAATTAACAATTACTGTCAAAGCCCTGCTGCTCAAAAGAGGTGAATTGATATGAACTGAAGCAGTGTTACGCAACAGGGTGGGCTGAGGCAATAACTGGTTAGCTGAATAAAGGAGATCCGTGTTAATAACCTCCTCCATATGGGTTGTAAATGAACTTTGGGGCAGTTGATGTTGTTGTACACAACACTTAAATAAATTGGCTTAATGAACACACTGAAATTGTTGGCAGTACACACACAGATCTGAGCTTTCAGATCGATGTGAGCAAAGACACGAGTAGACTGCATTCACAGAAAACTTCTAACACAATAGGGCTGCCAAGAAAAACACATTCATGCCACCCACATCTCGTCTGATGTTCCCACCTGACTGCGCACGCACAAACACACCCATACACACAGTCACAGTTGGTGGCATACCAGTGGCTCCTGGTGGCGCCTCTGTAGCTGTACTGGTGGAGGCTGTGGCTCTGTTGGGATCCAGCAGGGAGTGGATCCAGTTGGAGGCTCCCTGTCGGAAATCTCTGAGCAGCAGTGCTGTGTCTCTCCTCACAAGGCTCAGCGTGCTCACTTTCGCTACCTGCGTCTCGGCCTGCGGCCCATTGCCTGGAGAAGGAGACACGGAGGAATGTTTAGTAGGGAAAGATAGAAAGTACAAGAGAGATTACCGTGTTTTTGTTATTCTTGAATAAGCATGAACGCGCAACAACAGAGACGATGGGAAAGCAATAATAGGAAAGATATAGTAGCAATTTGTATTACAGAGAGCACTATACAGTCAGTGATGGTAATAGGAGTGAAAAGGAACTAATTAGTGTTTTAGTTCAGTGAAAGGCAACATAGGACAGACAATATCTCAATTTCTGCAGTCATCATCTTGTAAGACAACAATTCAACAAAAGATTTGTAAGAGTTTCTATTGCTTTATACATGCATGAATGAAAACATATGAAAAGCAATTAATATGCTAATAAGTTGAATTGTTGTTAGGGAAGGTTTTCCAGACACAATACGACAGGGCTATACATTACACTGGAACAAGTACATTAGAAAATCTGTATTTTTGGTTGAATGGTGATGGTGTTGAATTTACCACCAAAGGCTTTATGATTATTATATTTCTTATACTTTACACATTGTGTGCTGCATAAGGAACAGTGAGATTCAAATTGAGAGCAATACAGTCTTATGATTAATATGATCACTATTGCTGTCCTATAACTAAAAGATGGGCAGTGCAGACATTAGCTGAATAATTGATTATTCGACACAAAATCTATCAAACTGAATACTGGTACTTTGTGTTTAGCTGCTGGTCAGACTTGGTATGTAATTTGAAGACATGCCTGGGCTTTTCTTTTTTTAACAGAGTAAATGGTTATATTAGTTTATCAAATAGGAAATGGAATAGATTATTTATAATGGGAAAAAAAACAGTTCCAGCCCTGGGAAGATAATATCTTAATTTAATAATCTATTAATTTATGCTACAGGAGTAGTTAACAGCATCATTATTGTTATCAAACCTACAACTACAGTCCAGACATTATGTTAAGAGTATGAATGATGTGGAGCAGCAGATGGCAGAGACATGTAGGGACAGAAAATACATCTAAACTTAAAATCTCAAAATAAGAAAGAATTCAGGCTTGATCTCTTAAAAAAAAAAAAAATACACATATACACACACCTGCGTAGGCACTGAGACACCTGGAGAGCACACTGAGTGGTAGCAGGGGATCCATAAGTGTTAGCAGACGGGAGGGCGATGCGTAGGCGGTCAGTAGGGTAGCCGGGTAGGCTGCCACGATGCCATCTGGCATTCTCACACCAAAGGCAGCAGCTCGCATCGATGTCGTCACACTCAAGTTGCCCCCCGCACTGTCACCAGCCAGACACACTTTCTCTCCAGTCCAACCTGGAGAAAGAAAAATGGGACGGTGATGGTAGAGGTGAAGAAAAGAGGTAAAGAAAAAAAAAAAAAAAAGAGAATTCAATGGGAAAATGGAACAGAAAACAAAAAAGGAGACAAAAAAGGAAATCTACCAAGGTGCAAAAACGCAGTGTGACACGCATCAGGTAACAGTATCTCTTTTCCCCACAGTAACACTGCTGAATGTGTGGGTGATGCTAGGGGCTGTTGTCTTACCATCTGCCTGATGGCCGTGATATTGTCTTCTTGTACTACAACACTAACATATTGCACTGCGATCACTATTAATTTGACAGTGTGCTTCAGCAGTTGGACGTACCCCAAACCGATCAGTGTTTTGTTGTCTGCCTGAATATTGAGCATCACAATTTGTGTGAGATTGCAGAACAACGGGTACAGTGCAAGACATTGTGCATTGTGTGTGGGCATGATTACTTTCAAAGTGATGAATGAGTCCTCTCGAGGGGTGGAGGGAATGTAGGTGAGGATTTACAGAAGCAGTCCATTGGACATCTTCACTCTGAAAGGACTGAGTTTTACCCATTTTTGTTGTGCCTGTTCATTAATTCTAATAAAAGCACTTTCTTTTACCTGCTTGCTGTATATATATCATTTTGATTGCATACAGTATACTTTTTTCTAAAAAGTAAACAGAAAATGCACGAAGGAGGTAAAAAGCCAGCACGCCGGTATAAACAATGCTGTGTGATGTGAGTGTACCTAGTAAGTGGTGGTTTCTCAGAGCCCAGCAGTAGGCATAGAAACACTCCTCCAGGGCCCTTGGAAAGGGGGCCTCGGGAGCCAGAGAGTAGTCCACTGATAGGATGGGTACACCAAGGTCCTGGGACCAGCTCTTCAGATAGGGCTGTACAAGAACACAGGAGGAGTGAATTTATAAATGGAAAAACACTCGTTTCATTATATGTTGTTAAATTTATTTGAAACGGCAACAGCCACAATAAAACAGAGGGAGGGAGAAATGTAGCGGGAGAGAGAGACACGTGGGGGTGAACATTAGGAAGCAAGGATAAAAAGTTATGTAAATGATGTGTCCTTCTGGTGTCATCTGTCTGCTTTCTGGCTTACTGTCTAGACATAGGGAGAATGAGCGTTGCCCTCACAGTCACCTCCATTTCCTCTCTTTTCATACAGTAATAACAAATGGTGCCCACATGTCCTAGTTTGCTGGTTATCCAGGAATAAGACACAGACAAAAGGATGGCGTGGATTTACAGGCATAGTCTACAAAAACAAGCTCAGAATACTCCCAGAATACTGAGTGTCACTTTTTCTAGTTGCTACAGTCAGGTTAAGTGTTTACTATTCTTATGCCAACCTAAGGCAAGTACTTTATTTCACAACCGCAAAGCAGTGACCTTGAAATGTGAGAAAGGCATCTAAACTTGTCATGTCAAAATATTCCTTCCAGAAAGCATTCGTCCATTCTTCCTCGCATTTGACTAGCTATGACAGGGCTGGCGGTCAAAGTGACAGCTCTCCATTCACAGTGCCAGGAAAAGAACGGTGTGTGTATGTTTGTATGTCACTTCACCGATGGGGGAAAAAAAACACAAAAAAAAAAACAGAGTAGCAGCTCCAGCAGCAAGCTGTGCTGTCTTAAAGCCCTACCTGTCACAATAAATCTGAGTGTGAGACCACTAACAAGTGAGTGTGCATGCAGTTCAAGCGTGGGTTTGTACAAATCAGCAAAAGGTAACTCCCAAGAGGTGTGTGTGTTTTTTGATGGGCTGGGACCAACACTGGTTAAAATTTACATGACTCAGGAATCTCTTCTCGAACACACACACACTTTTCAAAGCACGAATTAATGGGAGATGCAGTCCCACTCATTCTCAGACAGGCAGAGCAGAGTTAATCTACAAGCTTATACCTCTACTGGCCAAACACTCTGTGTGTGTGTGTGTGTGTGTGTGTGTGTGGCGTGTTGCTAAATGCACAGATGCCAGCGCATCCATTCCTGTGTTCTCAGCATCATTGGGCACCAAATTCACCAAAGGCCCCTGCCACCGAAGTACGTGTATATACACACACACACACACGGGGACAAAGTGAACAAAACAGATATTGTGAGATATTAAAAAGAGTGAGAGGGAGGATGTAATGAAAAAAACAGAACCCAGAAGAAGAGAGGAGGATAGTCTTCCATTAGTGCCCGGGGTAATCTTTCTCTGCGGGGTTGTACAGTTCTCCGTTAATTCAACATGACAGAACTGTTCACCACCCTTCTCTGATTACTCCCTCTCATCCTCTGGTTGCTATGCAGCTGCAGATCAGGGATGCCCATGTCCTCAGTGATTTCACAGAGCACTGTCTTGTGGTAGCTATAAGTAGCCTGATGCAACAAAAAAAAAGACCACACACGGCTACAGATGACCAGATCAGTGGAAAGGTACAAACCTTGTTTAAATAGTTCATCTTGATGAGATAACCTAAGTAGGTTGAATGTTACCTTCTGCTCCATTTCATATATTGCCACAAATGTATAAAACTGTCTGAGAAAACAAGATTGTCTTTGAGTGCTTTCCAGAACAAAGCCAAGAAAGATCCAACAGAAGAACACAATTGAGGACACGAGGAAGCTTGTGGGTGTGTTGGTGTCTCTTTTTCTATCAGTGAACTAGAAATTTAATCTAGGACATTGGCTCCTCCTCTACAAGAAAGAAGAAGGATGAGGTGAGGATGACGTGAATGACGGGAAACAATGATTTGCATGAAATAGAAGAGCCATGTTTGTGTGCACCTTACCAGTAAAGAAGGCATGGAGGGAGGGCAGAGGGTCTCTATTAAGTTTCATTGATTATTTACAAAATAATTAGCTTAACGGCTCATTACGTGCCAGACTATTGAGACAGGAAGAGACTCAGACTGGTAACCCCTCTGCTCTTACACTAGTGTCTTTCTCTATATCTACACTTTAATTAGCTGGGGTTCCTGAAGGGATGAGATGGTGAATTGGTTGACAACTATGGCGATATTGGCTCAAATCCTGGAAAAACAACATCTGACCTTAAAACTCAAATGGAGAGTACCAACTCACCTCATGGGACTTGGATGTCTGGGCCACAAAGCCTCCCCCATGGAAGTGGATCAGGAGCCAGGGAGACGAGGGGAGGCGCTTGGTTTTCAGCCCCAGCGACAGAGAGATGGCTCCTCCCTCAGAGCGGGAGAGAGAGAGCAGAGTCTCGCTGTCCTGTAGAGAGCGAGACAGAAAGGTGGAGGAAGAAGAATGAGTGCACAAAAGAGACAATTCACAGATAAATAAATCAAGATCAGCTGTTTCAACAGTTGAGAAAAAAAATAAATCACATGAGATTACAATGTTTGCATCCTTCTGATAACTGTCCAGACACAATGTACATTGCAAACAAAGCCTTGATTTCATTGTAAATACATTTTATTGCTAGTGTTAGCAACAGGGCTCCTTTGAGAGGGATTAACTAGCTGTTCTGCAGCAGCTTGCTGCCAGTCTTTCCTGCGCCTGCATGGATGCACACTAATTCCCATTCATTAACAGAAACAAGGAGGGAGGGTTTCCGCTGATGCAGGCTTGTATTTTGCGACATTAAAAAAAGGACACTGTTGTTTTGTTGGAGCGTGATCAATGGCTGGTTAAGTGCCAGACTACAAAGAAAGGAGGAGAACAAGCTTGGATGGAGAGAAGGAGTCTCAGAGGAATAGAAAGGAATGCAGAGTAGAAAAAGTGAGAGTGAAACCTATGACAGAGAAATATAGAGAGAGCGATAATGAAGGGGATTAAGTCCATGAGGATGAGTTGAAGCTGTCGCTTACTCGAGCAGTTCGGAGAAATACCAGATATGCTAATACACATTGCTAGAATATTTTAAGAATCTGTATGACTGGTATATATATATGCAAGGTGTTTTAAAAAGAGCCAGTGGAGCAACCTTCCTTGCTTCATCTGAAGCAAGGAAGCAGTGTGAGACAAGTACAGGAATACAAAAAAAAGGAGGTAGTCTAATTTTGCAACAAATATTTTTTATTGCATTTCCAATGTGCAACAATAGTGTGAACAGAATAATGATGATAAAGTACCTGTCCTTCGCGCAAGTCATAAGAGATGAGCCTCATCTGAACTGGAGCTGTGCCGATGTGTGCTGATGGTGGAGCTATAGTTACAGACGCTCTGTGGTTGGCCGCCAGGGGAAGGTCAAAGGGCACGGGAGGCACAGAAAGAGCCCGGTTCACCTTAACTTGAGTAGATGTCATACTTGCAAGACTCTGAACGAAGAGAGATGATGGAGAAAAAGAGAGACCGGCGAGTGCAAGTTACAGAGCGAGTCAGGTCACTGGAGACAAAGAGAAACCGGATGAATAAACCATAAACCCCATTGAATAAATTGAATTCCACTCTATTATTACTAACGGCCTGTAGGCCAAAATGCATAATCATAGTAAGGAACTTTTACAAGAGAAAAGTAAAATATCCATAATAGAGTTCTTAAATTAAAAACAGGGCAGCGCACTTATACTGTATGTGCACATGGGGTCATGGTAACAACATGGGTAGATTGTCTTAGGAGTGTTTTTATCTGTGTGTGTAAACAGAAGCATTAACAGTCTACTCACCGACAGGACTTCGGTCTCAGTGATGTTCCAGAAGCTCTTCCAGAAATGGACGTCCAGGTTCTGGGTGATGCGTTCAAATTCTGCGCCCCTCAACTCCGGGTCGATGGCGTACTTCCCTGAGGTAAAGAAAGAGCTGGCCGCTACACCTGGGAAAGGGAGGAAGGATGACACAATGAGGAGGGGTAATAATGGGTAGCAGACACCCAAAAGAAAGAGATTGGGTGGGGGGGGTTGTTCAAAGGAGAGTGAAGGAAAAGAGGAATGTGTTTGATTCAGGAGGGAGTGTATATATAATTGAAAAGAGGGCGGCAGACAAACACAAAAGCTCAGCATCATGGGAAAGAAAACTGATTTGAGAAAGACGTACAGCAGGAACGAAGGCAGGAACGTGGGAACAGTGAAATTGCAGTAAGCGAGGGAAGCCTCACAGCACTGAAAATGCAAAAGAAGGAAGGTGAAAGAGCAATAGGAAAGAAGTAAATACGGTAAAGAAGGGAAGAGAGTGCTGAAACACAGCACACTTTAGAGATGTGGATACAATTGGGAACAGTCGTCAAACAACACAGTGAATTGGCTTTTACACACTCGCAGCACTATAATTGTTATTATTGCCACTCGGCGGTTTCATGTCTGCTGTGCTAGGGCCATGTTGAAACAAAAGCACTTCATTGTATTGCAATCAAAGTCAAGGTAAGCAGCAAAGAAAACTGGAAGGAATTACACTTTGAGATACTATGACTGTACCATAAGCCTGTAAACTAAAAAAACAGAACAGCTAATGCAGGTTCCAACGCTGTGTGCAGAACAACTATGATGATAGAAGCAACTTTTTCATTTAGTCATATAGCCCGAGATCACTACAGAGGACTATGATGAAGGGGTATGGGGGTTCCAGTACACTCACCATATGCTGCAATACCGCCTGCCTCCACTGCAGAGCAGCACAGAGCACAAGAAACGAAGAAGAAGTCGAACGATTCCTTTTTGAATGTTAACTATTTACGAGTCTATGTGATGGCGCATGTTGTTGCATCTCTGCCTCTGTACATAAATTGGTGCATGTTCAAAACATTCTGAAATATAGAAGAAACACACCAGCTAGACCTCTAGATTCCAAAGGATGAAAGAGCATCTACAATCCAAAACACACAACATCAAAAAGGTACACAGTCAGGGGCCAAGGAGCCATGTAGAAGAGACATGGTGGGGATGAGTACGATCTATGAATGAGAATCAAGTGGCTGGATGATGAGAGGGTACAGCTGCAGACAAGATGATACTGACCTATTCCTGACTGATGGCGTTTGTAGTTTTCTCCAAAGGCCACAAGGCCGATAGCGATGGTCTGGAGACACGGCCGAATGGCTGGAGTGAACTGCAGGGAGGAATGGACAACAACAGAGACAGACTTTACATTCTAATCCATTATCGATTTAAAAACAAGAAATAGAATACAATTAAAACTGCAATCATTCAACCAGAGAGTGGAACATAGATAATGGGATATGAGAATATCAGATGAGTCTTAGACATTATAAATTGATGCAGACAGTGCGAGGGAGGTTTCATCATTTTTTCCCCTTTAGTTTGATTTTGACCTCTGTCTGCTGAGGGTTCAGGCTCTCTCGTTAAGCTCAACTAAGAACAGAGACTATGGCGTTAAAAAGGAGCATTCCCTCTGTCCATCCAAATGCTTGACTCACTTCATTTTACCTGCAGATTTGAGCTCTGTATTCCTCTCCTGAATTAGACTTTTCACCACTCTTGCTCTCTTTCAGAGTCAATCCCCTCAAGTCTAAAATCCCTTCCAACAGGTCACTTCTTTTTCACTGATGAATACTTTTTGATTGACAGGCTATGGGAGATTTGTACGTGGAGATTTCTTCCTTTACATGACTGAATATTTAGTATATAAACAAATGTTTAGGAGCTCCAGAATGTCACTTTTGCTAAAATAGCCAGCGCTGGACCATCAAGCCTGAAGTATCCTCCCGCATTCTTTCATGCTACATATTCCGGTGCTCATCTCACCTGAAAGCCAAGGCAACGGCCGTAGAAGCACCCCTTGTGCATGGATGAGTATTCGCGGACGAAGCTCTCACTGAGGCCACTTTCATCCTGGAAAAACAGGTTGCCATGGTGGTTGTCATGTAGCATGCGCTGAGCCAGGTAGAGCAGGGCACGCAGCTGGCACAGAGCATTGCAGTAGGCCTCCATCTCGCCGGCATTGTGAGCTACCCGAAAGAAGATGCTGCGGCGGTTGGAGGTGATGTAGCGCCCCTTCTGGATGATGTGGAGAAGGCAGCAGCGTACAACCTAGAAAAGTATGAAGAATGTGCCAATTAAAGTTTGGGGAAAATTTGTGAGTATTACTCCAAAATGGGATACTGTGCCATGCCACCTTCTACGTATGCCAAATTAAAATCAGCGTATTTGCCAAAAAGGCAAGGATAGTTAAATTAAATTACAAGCAAAGTAAGTAAATGATGTCACTGGGTAATAAAAAGGACATTTTTACTAAATTATATTTCAAATGATATATATTCTTGGTAATGAATGATGAACTAGGTTATTTCTTTTCTAAAAATGGATACATAGCATTTGGTGTTCTAACAAAGCAAATCGTATTTCTTTAATTGTGCAATCATTAAAAAAAGGGCCATGTCTTCTGGGTCTGCTTAAATTGTAATTAAGATTAGGGTGGTAAGCTTGGAGGCGAAAAAATGATGTACGATAGCATGCCTGAATGCAAGCATGTGAAAAGCTTGCTGCTTCATCGGGGCGTTACAGATTAGTCAGAGTAGCACTGGGAACAAGATGGATTATAAATGTGGAAATCGAGAGGCTAGAAAACAGAGCAGCATTCATTTGCTGCTCTGCTAAACTCATTCAGTTGTGGTGGGCTGCAGCCACTGAAGGTCAAGATGTTTCATCAATAACTGTAGAAGATCAAGTACAGTCGGTACAGTAGGGGTAGATATTCTGCAGCTGGAGGAATTTACGTAACCTGATTTGCAACATAAAATCAATCTGTAAAACAAATGGACTGACCTTGAAAACAAAGCAATACCACGAGGGGCTGGTGAGCAGTTTCTCACAGTGTGGAGAGAATGTATTGTGGTATGGGGGCTTATTATTCTCAAAGTTGCACTGGGTTCAAAGGAGAACACAGACACCAATCCAAGACTTGATTCGTACACACAGAAAGACTTCAAAACATCACACAGCCTACCTTGACCAGTGAACGATAGCCATTAGCAGGTATGTGTGGGTCAAAGTCAAAATGGTGGTAAACTGCAGCAAAGCCGGAGATAACGGGCTCCAGACTGCGAGCATGCTCCTGGATCAGCTTCATGGTATCCACCATCTGCCGCGCAGCGTCACCCTGCGAGCTCTTGGCTCCGCCTGAGAAGAAAGCGGCATTCTCTTCGCAGACGCTGTACAGGGCCACGAACACTGCCCTGGTGTCCATCACTAGGAGCAGTGAGACAGAGAAGCACAGCAAAGGTTGAAACAGAAATCAGGTGTATGCAGGCAAAGGGGGTTGTGCGTAATAATATTTTCAACAACAACTAACGTGATTCTTTCTGTATTGCAGTGGGGAAATTATCTTTTCATTAGGTAGATGATTACTGGTCTTGGATCCCAGTAACACCCACGGATCTCCCTATTAATTATGCCACCTTGCTTACCCCAATGCATACTTAATTTGTAAAATTAAAATTTTTGTATTGTTATTTTCTGTAGCTACTTGACAGTCAGCTGGTTGTTGGTCATGCAAGCATAAAAAAGGAAATCCCAGCTTCAAGCCCACACTTGTTATCAACATGTAGACACTGTACCAGGTGGGATATATGGGATATATCCTACATTCATACAACATTCTGTTGTTCGTATTAACTAATCCCCCTTAGCCTGGCGTGCAGAAGCTCATTGATTGAAACATGTTAAGCAAGGCTTGAAATTTAAAAATCTGGGCTAAGCAACCAAAATCCACCGAGATCCAGGCAGACATGCATGGAACAGGAGGAGAAGGCAGAGGCCCTTTGCTAACGTCATGCTGCTGGGAATAAACACAGATTAATCATGAGCTGACAAAAACACATAAACACACTCGCATAAGAGTCCCACGGGGAGGTATACAGCTGACAACACAGCTGAGTGTGCTTATCAAGTGTGCCCTTATCCCTGCCCTAATGCAGCATAACAAAGATCCAGTGCTAGGTCCCTGTTGGGTTCCTACGGACTGAGCTCTTCTTCCAAGTCACCTGAGACCTCTGTTTCCACAACACCTAAGCCCGGGAACTAGCTGGTGCTTACTGTATAGGGTGACTGGCATGCTGAGAGACAGGGGAAAGAGGAGATGGGACGATGGACACGCGGAGAACAAGACAAAAAAAAGTGCTGCCGTGATAGATGAAAAAGTGAGAATTTTAGGGGAGAAGCAGAGAGGGGGACAGAAAGTAATTTCTTTGTTATGGAACGGTGTTAACTAATTACCTTGCAGGACTGAAACATATTTAGCAGTTATGGAGAGAGTTCAAAATGACTATTTAAGAATCTGCTGTGTTAAATCATCTTTAGTTAAACCACAAATGAACATCCCAAATGACATCCTCACACACACACACTAACTTTTGCTATTAAAACTTCCGCTAAGGCTAATGCAATGAAGCAATACAAAAAAGGTAAAAAAAATAAAAACCCGGCACAGTGGTTTCTTCACAGATCCCTAAAGACATCCTGGGATGTGGAGCGGAGGTTGCCTATGCATGCTAAAAAGTGAAATATTGTTTTGAGGGTCAAAGAAATAATGGAGCCCTTATCACACAATTATTCTGCTATTCTGTGAAAATTCAGGACGAGTAATGGGAGAGGCAATTTCAGTTTGCTGGGAGGAATCACCACCCCCTGACATCTGGGAAGAGACATTTATCAGACGCACAACACACACACACGTTGCCCATCTTCTAATTTTCCTGTCTTCTCTTTGCCTCTCACTCCACTTCTTTTCTCTTTCAGGGAGAGCTATTCTTTTTACCATACCCTACAAGGGAAGATGCCCTTCTATAGGCACATTACATATTAGATGCCAGTTTGTCACAGTTAAGATGTCTAGCAAGAGATAATTGAATCCTGTCAAAGATTTCCTCCAAAATGTTTTGGAGTTACTAAAAATTTAGCACTCTGCTACTGGCTTAGAGTGTGCTTAAAATGGATGGCGACGCATAACCCAATCCAGCGAGGAGTGCTGCCTAGCTGTTCCTTCCACTTGGCAGTGGAATACTTGCCTCATCTGAACACACCCAACTTAAAACACAAATGTTACAGTGTTCAGCCTAAGTTGTGACATACCAGACATGAATGGCCACTCAGAACGAACGTCGTTATAGCACATGTCACATATCCACTTATTCTGGCCCCCCCCCTCCTGAATTTAGGAGGTATTCCTTGGACCTGGGATATAGAGATAGACAAACAAATCTGCACAGCTAAATGAGCAGACTACACAGAGAAGCACTGCAGTTTTTTGTTCAATATCATATTTCTGCGTAGCTTAATAAACAGCTTGGGGCCCAAGCTTCTTTGACATGAGTTCATCCCATGACTGTGAGGGGAAACTCCACACTAAAACAGAATTTACACTGCGCTATTCAAATGATATTTAAGACTGAGGTTATAATCTACAACTGTCTCCCTTAATTTGTGACACTTTTCAGGGTTCATACAGCTTTTTAAGAGCACAATTCAAGGTACCTAAACCAAACATTTCCAGACTCTCATAGCCTTATTACACCTAAATTGTTACTTTAAATGTCAGGACACAACAAATATGATAGAATGATAGAATCATTTCATTTCAAATATTAAAAAGATTTTTGGTTTACATGAGCGATTTTGTTGAAAATCAAGTATTTTTTCAAGCATATTCAAATTCAAGCATATGCCTAACCTTGAAAACATAACGGTTAACGTTAAGCATTTTACAAACTGTCAAGACTTTGTACGAGCCCTGAGTTTTTGAGTTTGATTCATTGACAGTTAATTAACATTAACACCATGGGCTGGGCTCAGAGATGTGTTTTATCCCACTAGAATTCAGAGCTTACAGCTGTAAATGAGCAAAGGTCCCCTTATCCCAGTAACATGTCAACTGGTTCTGTCTTTACATTAGTTGTTTCCTTATTAACTGTCTCTGGAAGAGCTTTAGGATTTGTCTCTACATGACAACATGCCTAATAGTCTTTCTGCGGATCACCTAACAAAACCGAGCTGTACAAGATTATGAAAATAATAAATGAATAATAATGAATTACATTTTTGGTTGACGTTATTTTTACTTGAGTCTCAAAGATTGCAGAGGTGAAGCAGGAGCAAAAGATCAGAGGGTGCACAATACATGTGACACCATGAAATGTTAAGCAAACATTAATCATATGAATTCATAATAAATGTCTATGAAGGAAGCCTACAGTGCTTGCATGTGTTATGTCAAAACAAAATCAACAGCCAACAACAAACACACGTGCAATTCTGGGTGTGTTCCTCCATCTCAGGATTTGGACAAGAACCAGTGAATTACGCACTACTTGTGAATGTTCTGAACCTTACAACACAGGAAAGAGTTACTTTATGTGCAACAACTCAACTTATACACCAGCATAATACTGGAAATAAAACAGCGAGACATGCACACACAAAGAACATTTATAAATACACATTTATCTGTCTGCGTAACCACAATCAGCAGCAGTGTGGCCTTGGGGGACACAATGGCTGCTGGGGTCAAGCAATCACCAAATGCCATGCTGCAGGAAATGCTATAGCAGTCAGACCAATTTGGGCGAGCAGCCAAAATTAAAATTACATTGCTTAATTAGAGCGGGGGGGGGGGGGGGGGA
>JAVQJF010129401.1:0-127726 GCA_036023855.1 Gadopsis marmoratus
CCCCCCCCCCCCCCCCCCCCAGACAAGCAAGGACAAACTCTGTTGTGAAGGCTAAAAAAGAGTACATAAAGTTAGACTCATTAGTAGCCATTTACTGTCAAATTAAAACTTCATCCAAAGAGGCAACTTTTCAGGAAGTTTACAATTCTGACGAGGATGAGGAATATAAGCAGCATTTCTTAACTGCCTGGTGAAAAACACTTGCATTGCCATAATAAAAGACTTTTAGGGGGAAAAAAAAAATTACTATTTTGATGACTATGATGGCTGTCAAGAGCACACTAGATTCATATGGATCCGTTTTCTCCAACTTTAGAAACCCTGTTATATTATTAACATATTAATTGTTCATCGTATTATGGGATTCATCTGCAGTAATGAATTTAAGTGTATACAAAATCAGGATATGTTGACATGTGAGACATACCTACTATAAACACTAGACTGTGCACATGCTAATAGTAATATATAGTCGAGGGACACTACAGTACATCTAAATGTTAGACTCATCATTATAGACAGTGGAGATTACAGACTACACTGCTCCGAACGTGTTTCTTCCACGTTTGCAAGTTATTATACTACCCATATGCAAGTTGTTTTTGCACACAAGGGATCATGGTCATTCTTCATCAATCAATCTTCAACACAAAGAAAGAAGTGAAAACAGGATCATTGGAGTCAAATGTTTTGACACTGACAGTAGAGGGATGCAGACAGAAAAGAAAGAGGACAAAGTATCTAAAGATTGATGTTTGCAGGCAGACAGGCAAGACAAGAATAAGGTTGGGGAGATTGGGGAGGTTTTCATCGTGAACAGCAGTTACAAACAAAGGGAAATCTAAGTGCACTGGAGGACCACAGCAAAAAGATTGAAATGAAATGAAAAACCAAACGGCATGGACAGTTTTGACATGGAGAAAGAGCAGCTCAACACCAGCAGAAAATACAATCTCCACAACTCTGTGGAGGGAAGGTGCCTGTTTGTTTGAGTGTGTGTGTGTGTGTGTGTAAGACGGTCAGGTCTGCTGTGCAAAGAGAGACTTGCTAATGCACACACCTTCACTGAGGGCATCGTTTCATGAAAATCTCCTAATTTTTACGAGACCAGTTGTTTTTGTTGAACAAACTACAGATTAACTTTGTGTCTTTTAATTAATGAATTAGTTGTATGGCTACAGTACTAATTAAAACAAAATCATTTAAAAGCAAATTAGAAGATCCGTTTTTTGTTTTTGTTTAGACTGTGTTGTGTGGTTAAAGGTTAAAGCTATTAAAGTATTCTCTATTAATCTGATGGCAGTTCAAACAGAACAAAGGGAATTTTAACTGGAGGATGATAACAATATAAGATTCATGCTTTTTTAAACAAACCAACGCTATGTTCCTCTCCAACAACAGCAAAGCTACTGCACACTAAAACAACACAAGAAGGGGCTGGATGCGAAAACATCCACTCCCTTATAGTGTGCCTATTGATGAGGGATTGATAAGCAAACAGTCAGCTGTTCATTGTCTAAGCTTTTGGTCACTCAGACATTCACCAGAGTAACTATTGTTATCTTCTTTTTATTCTTAAACAAACCAACCTTATGCAAAGCTACTTTTCCTTCCGACTGTAGCAACATTTATATCACATAGTGCACTGGTAATAGATTTACTTGACACAGGCCATTAGCTTACCTTACACTGATCTAAAGGATTACTGCAGTATTCTGTTATTCTATAACCAAGCAAGTGAGACCTGGAAAAACAACCGGCTTCAATACCACCCAAAGGTGATTCACACATCACTGACTTTGCTTAAGTATTGTATGACTCATTTGTAAAACCAACAGCTATAATTTAAAGTAACTGGAAATACACGTAGCAGTGGCATTTATACAGGCCTCAGCACACTCAAAGATGAAATCAGATTGATAAACGCTATTAAATGTTGAAAATCTGGATCTATCTTTAGATCCAAAATCTAAAGTGGTCACTAACTCAATTCATAATGTGAAAACTATCAATAGCACCAGTGTGACTAATATCTCATTACTGTGGTAGGCTGTGTGGCTTCAGTCAGAGAGTAAAAAGTTCCAGGAAAAGACCAAACTTCAAAGTTGGCACGAGTCAAAGGAAGCAGGTCGGAGTGGAACGCAATGAGCAGGAAGTTGAAGAGAGCCTAACACAACAAACAGATCGATGCCGTCACTGCAGCTACAACTAATGATAGCATTACAGTTTCCCTGCTACACCTCAGGACAACCAAGCAGAGAAAACAGTTAATGCGAATGTAATTTTTAGGCGAACAAATGCAATCAAATGACATTTCCAGTTTCTGTACACGGTGCATTTATAAGATCACTAGATCTGGGACAAATGTGATCATGCGGTTACTGTCTTACCATGGTAGCTTAAGACAAAGAAGCCGGCTCCAGAGAAGTCAGAGTGGAATTTGATGAGGATGATGTTGGAGGTCGAGTAGACAGACTCCAAAGCTGTGTTCCCACTAAACTGGCCAATTTGAGGAGATGATTGGTCTGGACCATCCCTATGTAGAAACAAGGAGAGAAACACACACACACACCAAAAGCTTTGTTTTACAAAGGAGGTACTTAGACCCATAAACGAATGGACTCGATCTTTCTTTATAGAACAATGGGAGAGAAAAGTCAACTTAAAACACAATTTGAATAAGTTATGGCAGTCATCTCTGACAGTTAAATGGCTATTTGTGATCAGGAAATGGTTTCTCCGAGGCTAGAAACAAAGATAGAAGAGACTTGGCGATATTTATGAGACAAAACCTGGAGCTGCTCCATTGACTGCGAATGGAGTCGGACGTTGTGTGACAAAGCGCCGGCGCCCAGAGTGATTGTGCATGGATACGGGCCCATCTTCCTTCTCAAAACAACCCAAACTACAATGTCACAAAGCTCATTTAGATATAAAACCTTTGCAAAATCAGATTCCAGTTCACTTACAAAAGAGCAGCTCCTTTTTGTCTCTTCTTTAAAGCCCTGGCTCTGTTGTTCTTGCTTTTGGATGCTCAAGATAATAAATATTGAACTGCCGTCAGAGCATAAGAATAACAAATGTGAATCCTGCTGTAGACTTGGCTTTGATTCTGCCACCAATATCAGCATGGCATTCAGGAAAAGTTACACAATTACCACAGAAGGCAGACAGGAAGTTATCTGTCAACTGGCAGGTCAGGCTCTCTGTGCAATGTCGTGAGCATATTTCATCTTTAATGCCAGACCCACCAGCTGTCAGACTGGAACTAACCAATAGCGGGCTCATTATCAGTGATTAAAAAGTATCATCATCAATGATTATTTCCTGCTGTTAAGTGTTTTTGGATGAGGCCAATTATACCTGTCAGGTTATGTAAGAATTCATCCTCTTCTCTGATTCATGCTGAGTGGTTCAGAGTCAAAGTAGGTTCATTCATTGCTTTCCACTGCTAATTTTCACTGACACTGACTCACAAACATTTCTGAGTGCATTATGGCGACGCGTACAGTACAGGGGACACTTTAGTGTAGGCGGTAGCACAACATGAGGTAACATCTGTGACATATATGATAATTCTTACGGCAAAATCCTGTAGTAAACCTCCCAGTATGAGACCAATTAGCAGACTAACTCACTGTCAGGTTGGCTGGCTCTGGACTATGGATGCCGCTGTGAAAATCACACCTTTGCCACTGACACTGTGCTCTCTACAGGAAACCAACGTTGTGGCTGTGTGACTGAGATTGCGAGTTTTAAGTGCTTTGCATTGTGTGAGTCAAGGAGTTTGTTCTCTTTTCCGCCAGACAACAGGGGCAGGAGGAAGATGCTGCGTGACCAAGTCGTGGAATTCCCACAATCGGCCATGGGTGGATGGCACATGGCTCAACAGTGTCGTGATTGTTTGGTGTGGGAACGGCAGGCTGCATATTACAGTAATGAGCTACATCTATGCACAACAACATCTATACGTTCTCTGGTTGTAGCTTCTCAAATTGAGCATTTGCTGCTTTTCTTGTATTTCTTGCTTGCTGTGTATTCAAAATGTTTGGGTTTTGCGGCACTGGCCGGACAAGCAAGCAATCTGAAGACGTCATCTTGGGTTCTTGTGAAAGTGCAAGGGCTCTTGTTGTTACCCGACAGTCTGCAGCCCGACAGTCATAACTAAACGTTCAGACTGCTGTTGCGATAAATGGCTCCTGGGACATTAAGCGACACACACTTTTTATTTTCACTTGAATTAGAACCTCCTAAAATAAAGTTTCCCCAAAGGTGAGCTAGACTTAACTCGAGACTCCGGCAAATAGAGGTAGATGTCATTGTAACTGACCTCTGGTCACTTGATGGGGTCTACCATACAATGTTCAATTTGTCTTTCTCTGGAGGAAGAAAAGCTATCAAAGTAATTATTTGATTTAGTCGGTGTTGGATGCTTGTGGGTCACTACTTGTCGGGTAAAGGTACACGGTGTTGCCAGGCTTCCTCAATAGATAACGACGCTTCTGCTTATAAGAAGTTTAGAGTTTCCTATGGAGTGTGGAAACAGCCAAAAAAGGAAATCTGGAAGGTTGACAGTGCTTACATCATAACAGGCTAACAAAAGTACAAGACAGACATTTGGTCCTTCTGCGTTGGTCTAAAAATACATTATACATCATTTTCAAGGGACTGTATAAGCAGCACACCATGTCTTACCCTGCTGTTGTTATGTTTACCATGCCTAGCCCTGCCTCTCCATGTCTGTATGCCAGGTGACATTTCTAAACTGTTGATGCTGCACCCTGCTGTCTATTTATAGGAAACAGGCTGTAGCTATAGATAAGGGGCAGCAACCATAGAAATAGATTGTACAGTCTATTTATGGTTCTGCTGCCACCTTGTAGCTGCAGAAAACTATGTAACATGGTGTCTATTAGCGCCATTTAAACACCTGCTCTCCTCAAAAAAAGAATAGTGAAGAGAGAAGCCAAGGTTGGGCAGGTAGGGAGAGAAAGATGTGTCTTATATAACTTCAGACTGAGACCTGGAGATAGAGTGAGAAACAGAGGGAAGGCGAGAGAGAGACGTATGGATCAAGAGAGACGGGTAAAACATGACAAAAAGGAAATTATGTCAGAGTAACTTTATATTCAAGGAGAGATGTCTGTAGTCATAGTAACCCTTGCCGGAATTTAGCCAATTAGTGGCCAGCTCTGAAAAGATGTTAAGGAGCATGACATCCTGTGTGTGTGAAAGAGAAAGTGTGTGTGTGTGTGTGTGTGTGTGTGAGTGTGTGTAGGATAAGGTACAAATGAAATGGCTATTCAGTCAAATAAAGAAAAGGACACGTCTTAGTGGAATCAATCTTGATGAAGACAGAAAAAGATGGAAAAGATTGGTACGAAGTAGCACATGAGAAGTAAAGCTGTGGAAAGACAAGAAAATGAAAAAAACACTTACCAGACGGTAATGTAGTCATATATGGGCTCAGTGCTCAGTACAGTAAAATTGATGTAAATCCCGTGTCCAGGGGGAACTCTAACACTCCACACACAGTCCTGGAAGTTGGGGTATTCCTCAGGGTGACCAGGAGAGTAAATGGTTCCATTTAACGATGTGATGTTGCCACCACAGAGAGCTGTGAGATAGAATATTAACAGAATTACCCTTAATAAATGACCAGCAAATTAGTTTTACCATTGTGAAGTTTTAGTAATTGTCTGGATTGACTGAGAGAGGACGCGTCTCTGTCAGTCATTTAATGGCCACTGGATAACACCTTAACACCTTTAATCAATTGTCATTACAGTTTTATTTCAGTTCTGCAGCACAGGTATTCCTCCGGAGTGTCGGTGTTGCTCGGTGTGATGATATCATGGCTGAGAACAATAAGACTGAATACTTACAGGTTTCTAAATGAAGGCTCCTTGAATGAGTGTAAGTGCTCTAAAGACTTAAAATAATGATAAAAAAGAATAATAATTGGATTACTGTGCAGTTATTTGCCATAAAGTTAGAATAATAAGATTTAAAGATGTAATTTAAAATAGTAAATAGATAGCTGGTAAAATAGAATCACTGAAATGTTAATTAACAATGACACCATGCCGACACCTCTGTTATTTTCCCCATTTATTTTATACTCTATTCATTGTAATTTCGGTTCTCTCATTCAGTCAGTTCACAGGGGGACAATTTTAATTTTTGTGTTGAGTTACAAGTTGCAATTGCTTTATATGTTGTTTTTTCCCCACTTTGCCGTTAATGCAACATTGAGCTGGTTATATTGTAGTAGAAAAACCAAGGAAAACATTGTGCTTACGTTTGGAAAGCAGTGTTTGCAGGTATGAATAAAAATAGCATACATTAAATAGTTATAGCTTGGAGTAAGAAAACTCTTAATTTAATAATGAAATAATACATCAACAGAGTAACAATAGGAAATACCATTACCAATATTCACAACAGTGATAAGTGTGAAACACAGTGTTAAAATGCTATTGAAAAGAATTCACAAGAGTGCTTTTAGGGTGGCCAGGGTCTCTAAAAAAAACCCGCTCCTCTTTTGGATAGAAAGAATAACTTACCAGTATACGTTTCCTTGGGATCTGTGTACATGATAGTCTCATATTGCAAATCCCACAGAAAACATAAATGGTCTTTGTCTGAGAAAATGACATATTCAATATTATAATAACACACTTTATATTCTTCACAATACAGCACGGGGCAATTTCACATCCAGCTGTACACATATGAAGCCTCTCAAGACTAAAGAAAAATACTGACACAGTAACAGTTACAGTGAAAACCTTGTGTATTACCTTCACATCGTGGTAGTGGGTGATTCCAGTTCCTGCTGATTCCATGTAAACATGTGAGTGAAGCCTCCCCGATCAGAGAATATCCAGGCAGACATTCAAACGACACCGTCATCCCAACACTGAAATCTGTGCCAATCACGATGCCGTTTCGGAATGGCCGAGGGTCTGGGCAACTCTGGAGCTGGTAGGCTTGAGAGATAATAACCCAGATTAGTCCAGGAAAATAGTAACAATACAGGGCTAGTTTAGAGCAACAGTATGAAATGTGCTTCTTGCACTTCCTGTAATTGTACACTAATTCATAGAAAGAGACAACAAATACATCCATTCTAACATTGATTAACCAACAGTGAGTTAGTGCAAGAAATCCACTAGATTGTCAAGGTAGGAAAACATCAAAATGTGGAAATAAAGAATTAAAATCGATCAAAACAAGCAATCAATCAGCAGCCAAGAATGCAGCGAAGATGGTCAACGTACAATTAATCACAGTAGACTTTGGATGAACTTCTGTTATTTAATTCCTTTCTGGTCAATGCTACAAAATATATGTGAGGTCCAAGAGTAAGAAACCATTTTAAACATCCTGTAAATGGACTACACTCTGTTAAATTATCTTTCTCCTCCTGCTTAAAAGCTGTTTGTCAGTACTAATTTTCATATGGAGTGCAGCTGAGATTTCAAATAACACTTAAACATGAAAAGCTGGAGAGGAACTCTGACAGAAAATAACAGCTGCATACTTATAAATTAAGATTATTAACGTTTTGACAACGGTACCGGGCACCAAAGAAGCTTGGGCTTCTTCTGATGTTGCCAAAATACTCTGAAAAGAAATCTAACAGTCTGCCATTTAAATCTTGTAGTCACAATGACTTTTCACAGCCAAAGTCTACAAGAGTCAAGGGTTTTCATGACTGAAGGAAGATGTAGCAGAGGAAACTTGTAGAAACAACATTTACCTTGATACGTGATGTGGAACCCCGGTTTGTTTTGTGAATAGTCGCTGTGGAAGAAGAAGGTGGTTTGGTGGGTGGTGCTGAACACAGGCTTGGGGATGACTGGACCGCTGAACCGGTCAATGACCGAGCCCGTCTCCAGTGTTCCACTGCGGATCTCTAAGTAATCATGGATCGCTTCAGTGGAGAAGTTCAGAAACTGGAGATGGATACCTGAGAAAAGTACACAGCTTATGACATTCACAGCAATCAGCAAAGCTTGACTGACTGAAAGGCCTTCGTCTGCAGCCACTCATCAATAATGTGGATAAAGGCCCCCAACGCTGATTCAGTGAGGGAATGAGTGAGTAATTGAATAAAAAACATAGATATGTGAACGGGAGGACTGAGAAAAACAGGGAAGACAGATGCACGGACAAACATAGAGAGAACCGCACACACCGTTTCAGAGTTGACACTGTTTCTTACCAAAGCCGACAGGTAAGTTGACTGTCCAGGTGCAGTCTAATCCACTAGGGTAGTTGCCAGGGTAACCAGGACTTAGAATCACTCCACTTACATCTGCCGTCGACCCACCGCACTGGGCTGGAGACACACGCACATAACACAGACAGAGAGACAAAGGGGCAACAGTGGTTCAGTGTTGAAAGCAACACATCAAAAGCAGGAGGCTGATCTCACTGAGTAGAGCAGACATACAGGTCTTTTCCTTTTTAAGACACTGCTACTGGCTGGACAGTTGAGTATGCTCAACCTGACATTTTGCATCACTTTGAATAAAGCATTAATATTCTGAGTCTTTAATAAATACCCGTCTTGAATAAATTACCATTGTGCAAGTAGATATGTGTCCAGGGCTTGTATCCTCTAGTTTGCCTCAGTGCATGCTGATTCTTTGGCACACTCTGCATGTTTATGCCAAAGTCTGGCTAAGCTTTGCATCAGTTTAAAAGCTTAATCATATTCTGCACAGAATACTAAATAATCAGCTCATCACAGAACAGTAAATTGATCAAACAGCTTATTTTCCAGAGAGTCAGGGCAGGCAACGGAGGATGCTTGCATCATTTCTGTAGCACTGAAGTTTGTCTGAAGTATCTCTCAGTATATTCAGGCTGGATGGATGCATGCATGTGTGTATGTGTGTGTGTGTGTGCATAGATGCATGTACTGTACGAGAACACCTACCAAGACATAGTGGTACAGGGTAGTTCCATCTTCTCACAGGTCCTGGCATGCAGGTGATGTGGGCATTGCCCTAGAAATGCGAAAGCAACCACAATATATTATCATTCAACAACAGCTGGGAAATCACCACAGATAAGTTTTAAATAATTTGGTTCAAAAGTGCTATTTTATCTACTCAACCATAATATTCATCTTGTGCATTAACAACTAAAGCCATGTGTATTAATACCGTAGAACTGTAAATTAAGCATGAGGAAGGCAAACCTCCATTAGAGCTGTATACTGTGCAGAAACTGGACAGACCACACCAGAGACATACATTATTCAGGAGTTGTGTAAACCACACCAGAGTTGTATGTTTACTAAGAGCTGGGCAAACCACGTGAGAGCAGGGGTTCCTTCTCATTCAGTTTAATTAGGTTGGTTTGTGCAGCCAGTGTTACATCCTATGGGTTTTTGTCTGTTTCCTGTTTTACTTTGACATCCTTCCTGTCTGTTCGCTTCCTGCCCTTGCGTATCATTGATTAGCCACACCTGTTCCCTAGTGTTCAGTTGCCCCTACTTCCCTCGTTAGTCCCTTGTCTATATATACTTGTTCCTTTTCTTTGTTCTTTGTTGGTTCATTTTGTTTGCACCTCTGTATGTAACTTTGTTTGATTCCTCATGTGTTCTTCTGCTTGGACTATATTTGCCCTGTGCTTGGTTTCCATGTTTTGTCTTCCCTTGTATGTTCCACGTGCCTCCGTCTCCGGACCTGGACTTCCTACCTAACAGTGCCTGTATTACTGGAATGTAGGTTCCTTTGTACTAATAAATTGTTGAACAGCTCCTGTCTGACTGTGCTGCCTGCATTTGGGTCCTTTCTCTGCTGCCTGAACCACTCAACGTGACAGCCAGGGGATAAAAAGATTGAATGGCAGCACATAAGAAAGTCTGAGCAGCCTTTAATGATTTCACATGTACACATATCTGGCAGTCAGATTGCATTAAACTGCAACTTGTAGTACGTGTGTGTGTTCTGTGTATTGGAAATTAATGTCCTACAATTCCTCTCTGTTCTTCGGTAGCTAGTGTGAATCTGTGCAGAAAAGACACACAGTATACTATATACACATATAGGTTGAATTCTTACCTGAAGAGAGTATCCTTGTTCACATGAAAACTGTACAACATCTCCCACCATAAATCTGTCTCCTTGTCTTATTCCGTAGCTTGGAGTCTGAGGCTCTGGACATGACTCCAGACCAATAGCTGTTAATAAATGTGAAACAAACATGGTTGTAAAATTTTCAGTCGTCATTATATATATATATATATATATAAATAGCATATGCTGCACATAAAGTTGTATACAAGACAGACTGTTACCTGTATATTCCAGGTGAAAACCAGCAGCTGAGACACTAATATCAGAGCTGAAGCTGAGATGGAGGTTGTTAGATGTACTATTCAGGAGAGGAGGGATGGTGGTGCCTAAAAGCAGGGACAGAGGATGAGAGCAACAGAGGCCATGATCACATTTTCCATTTTTGAAATGATCTTAGTTATCTGACAGCAACGGAAACAACAAAGGCCTCCCAAGCCTACACTTTCACTTTTCTTGGTGAAGTGTTTTCGCAGGAGGGAGAGGGGAATTACTTTTATATGAGCCATCTGTTTTATTTGAAATTACTTTTAAAATGTTAGCTTGACCCACTTAACATGGTAAGGAAAAGTACAAAGTAAAAAATGCTACTGCACTACTGCACACAGCTTGCACAGGGGAACAGTGTAATTCTGTCAGGGCCCCTTCACATCAACATAAAAGATGATGGACTTTAATGTAAAGGAATATTAACACAATCTAATATCCTTATCAGTGTCTTGGATTGCTTGAATATGCAGCAGTGGTAAAAGTATCTTCTGATATTAGTCACTTTCTCAGAGGCCAGTGAGCTGTGAGCAAAGCCTGGTTTTGATTTACATGTTGTTTTTTGTTCGGTGGCAGGTGTGTCAGCAAAACTTATCAAAGTTTTCTCTGAAGGCAGAGTGAATTAGGCCAATGGATGTTTTTGGTTGCCTGTTGTGAGGGGAAATAATTAGCAGATTTCTGAACAGACCCCTGCTGTTCGTGCTCACGTTCCAGAGAAAGTCTCATTCATTATCAAAACAGAAAATAAAAAATGACTTTCCCTTAATGATAAATGATGAATGATGATCAATAATTAACTGCATGGATTTAACCATAACAGTTGTTTTAGAATGTATGACAGTATTACAGTTGTAATTAACCCTAGTAGAAATACATTTTATCGTCGTCCTGCTCGCATTTAATTAATGACTTTTATATGGAAATAGAGTCACTATCATGGTCATTTCATAGCCCACAATATAATCTCTTATCTAGTCTGTAATAAAGATGTCACGGCCTTCCATAGCTTATTATAATTAGCACAAAAGCAGCATTAGTATCGCCTGAAGATGTTGACTCCCCTTTTGGACAGCTGCTTGAATTACACGAGTGAATGAATCCACAGGTTGAACACATATTTTGGTTGAATAGGTGTTGCTATGAGTTGCTGGAGCACTGGAGCAGAGGCACTTCCTGTCATGCCAGTGCCACGATACACATTGTTTTCCCTATCTTTCCTCTATTTTTCCCATCCCGGTTGTTCCCTGTTTGTCTTGGTCTCTCGCTGTCTGTGAGCTCTCTCCCTTCCTACTGCAGTAAGAGGGGCGATCCTCCTCTGGTCCTCCTCTCCATGACATCAGCCACTCACCCCATTTACTCGTCAATGCTACAGGATTTAATCCGGCTTCACCGCCTCTCCCCGCAAGATTGTTCAGTCTACTCAAACATACCATATTAACATGAGTTAAATTGAGCTGAAAGGTATAGCTAATGATATTGTGCAGCACATTTTTGGAGTTGCATTTTGGGAAATGTGAATAATTGTATTGTTTTGGATTTACTGTGTTTTTGACACATCATGTCATAGGTTGCTTAGGAAATATCTATTCCTAGTAGAGAATTAAAGTGTAAGAGGATCAATTAGCTATGCGGCAAAACACTTCTCATATGTCTCTCAAGGAGTCACAGATAAACAAGCAGCTGTCACTGGTTTTGTTCCTCAGCTCCTGCTGGGAGACTCAGAATGGAACCAGCTAAGCTCTAACTGCACTCGGCAGCATCTTGTACGCCTCAAAACATCATGACAACAAGCAATGACTTTCTAACTTGATTGCGTTTAACTGTCAATCTATATTTGCTGTGATCAGGTCACAAGACGCAGGACTTCTTCTTTATTTTGTTACGTAGAGCATATGAATGCTTGTAAAGGGGCACTGGCCTTAAAACATTGATTTCTCTCTATATACAAATCTAACCACACCCACCATTTCACCATATGCAGCTGTGACAGGCCTTTCTTAATGTTGTTCAGTAGTGTCTTCTTTGTCATTCAGTCTCACTACTGGACTGTATTTTCTCCTTCCTCCTACAACAAGAGTCGGTTGCTCTATATTAACAAGTGCTATGAGATAACTTTGTTATGATAAGACGCTATATAAATAAAACTGAATTTAATTGAATTAGATAATTGTATACTTTCCTACTTGCCAATTTGTTGCAATTTGTCTCACACTTCAGCTTGGCAAGAATGACCATGATATGTGTAACACTATAAAAACACTGAAAAAACGGTTTACCAGAGTAGCTGCCCAGTCTCGGTGCGTGGTTGTCTGCGCCATCGTAAAAGTCCAAAGAGTCCCAGTTATGCTCTGTGGCAAAACTCACAATTTGTATCTGGAGAGACGGATTTTGAGGAAGAGAAAGACAATTTGTATTTGTTAGCTCTTGTTTCATTGGCTTCAATAAAAACACCCAAATGTGCTCATTATACGAAAAAATTCAGAAACAAAGTAAAACACATGATGTCTGTTAATTGCTGTAAATAATCAATGAAACCATCATATGACCACTGTCAACAACATAAGAGGGGATGTGAGACAACGCTGTTTATTCCCAAAAAGAATAAGTCAAATCATACAGAACATACATATAATTAATGTGATGTCCTGTAATGTGTAGAAAAACTAAATGCTGTGAGGTGTCTGTGGAATATTTGTAACAAACTCCATTTTATATCAGAGGCATCTTTGCCTTTGTATTTGTCCGTGAGAGCGGTTTAGCTTGCATGCAGCCAGGCATTATCTCTCGTGATTAGATCCTATCTAGTTATCTCTGGATGGTCCCTCTCGCACAAACCATCCATCCATTCATCCTTCTAATAATATCTTATCTTCCTTGACATCCTGCCTGCTCAGCTTTTAAGCCAATGATACATAAGTCAGCCAGGAAGCAGTGTGTGACAAGTACTACCTGTATTCCAGCCCCTTCTGGAACAGAGACCTTCCACACACAGTTCTGGTTGTTGTCGTAGGGCTCTGGATACCCAGGCGACAGGATGGTCCCACGACGAAAGGTCAGCACACCTCCACAGGGAACTGGGAGAGAGAGCAGAGAGGAGAGGAGAGGTTAAAACAACACTTTGTCTGAAAGTAACAGTAAAACCGAAGGTTGGTTGGTTGGTTGTACCATCTCTTCCCCTGCAGAGACCAGGGTGAGAGAGGAGACCAAAGAGCCTGAGGGCTTGAGCATAAATAGGCTTAGGGTCTGGCCCAATGAAACACTATCTCCATTTTAATTTGTTAATTGTTTTTCAAAGTGGAGAGTCCATTGCATTGCTGATAATGCATGTTATGTTATGCATGTTAATTATGATGTTACTGCACCCTGAATAGGAACGTGTCTAAGTGCTTAATGTGTGGATTCATATTTACCTATGCATGTTGGCAGGGTGTCATTCCATTGTGCCAGGTTGTCTGGAACACTGTCACACCGTATGGCAGTAGAGCCATGCAGGACATAACCAGGGTTGCACTCAAACTGCACCAAGGAGCCAACTGCAAAGTCATTACCAAGACGCTTCCCAAAGCGTGGCTCGGGGACTGAACTGCACTGGGTGGAGCTGGTCCTCGGTACAGCTGCAATAAGGACGATGCCACAACCACGTTAGAAAACGTTATAGATAATGATATATCTGCCTAACTTGTCCATGACGCTCTCAGTGTGGATTTTCTGGTTAAATAAAGCTTAAATGCATAAAACCTGTGGCATTGTATGTAAAATGGTCACTTCTACAAAATACAAGAGATAACCCATAATAACCCAAAGGCCCAGAGAGCTACAGTTTATTGGTAGTAATTACCACCACACACACCTTACTGCTACTGTGGGACAGTTTGTATATAACTTTCAACATGGGGATTACAAGCTTAAACCTCTAAAATCACATGTTTATTTGAAAATGGCTGTTTCAATGATCCTCGCTATACTTACTTTGCAAAATTATTAAATCAATAATGATAGTTTAAAGAATAAATTTGGCTACTTGTGATTGACCTTGGTAGACGAAGTGAAATCCCTTAGCAGTTTCTGGTCCCACTGTGGTAAACTTTATCGTGATCTGGTTTCCCGAACTCAGAGGGAGCGACTCACCTAGAGAGTGACAGAGTCAAAAAGAGACAAGATCAGAAAGAACGACATGTGGTTAGTTCTCAGGTTGCCTATGTACTCATCCATCCATCTATCATCCATCCAGCCTCACCAGAGTGGGACCCAGAGAGAGAAGACAGCAGTGTGTTTTGTTGCGTGGGCCCGTCGTAGATTTCCACCACATCGTTCAGAGATGTCTGGAACAACACAAACTGGCCAAAGAGGACTGGAGACAAAAAAGGGGGAAACAAAATTTGAGATGATGACATAAGTTAACCACACTTAAATGGTTGCAAATTATTATTCCATGGCGCTGTCTGTGCCTGACCTTCTAATGATAAAATTAACCTGTAACACCTAATTTAAATTTCATTGAGCTGCAATGTCAACTTCTGTTGGAAGCCAACAATTGGCACAAAATTGCATATCAGGACACTTAACAGTCAAAACATCTCCTTATCATCACCATGCACCAGTCCATCCCACCCCCCTCATTTGCTGGCAAGGGTGTATCAGTGTTGTCAGCTAGTGTGAAACGCTGGTGTCGGCAAAAGCTGACTTACTTTTGTCAACGTGTGCCAGTAGTAGTATGCTTTTCTGCCTGCCGTCTCTACAGCAAGCAGTTAGAGTGAAAGAAAGGCATATGGCACATGTGGTAACCTGTCAAACCCATGTCCCAAAACCCATGTTTTACTCCGTTTCAGTATGATGGAAGGTGAAAAGACTGCTGAAGTGGCCAGGATTTAAGCCCAGGCCTCCCATATACAAGCTGGAGATTCCTTTGCTAAACCATGAATTTTAGTGGCAGGTAGCATTAGACGGCCCCCTGGACGCCCGAGGCCTTGTATTGGCTCAAACTAGTACATTTCTCTCCGTTCTGGTTGATCACTGTGTCTTCAAAATCAATCATAAGTCACCTTAAGCTACAACTCTGTAGGTGAAAATGAACATTTGTTTGTTTGTAGCACACCAAAAAAAAGTCCTTTAGGATAAATTACATTTATTTCAGCCTCAATGAAGCCAGCTCGCACGCTCTCTCTCTCTCTCTCTCTCTCTCTCACACACACACAACCAATCACCTCTCCATCGCTCCCTCCCTACCCCCACCTCTTTGGCCCCAAAGCCTGAGGTGTAAAGGATTAAATCTGAGCATTGCCAAGGATATTCGGCTATAAGAAGGTCACTGGTCACTTTGTACAAGGCTGTTTCTCTCAGTGGAGTTCTCTTAAAGCATGGTCGGCATTTTGCTAAAACATTGCCCTCACTCACAAAAGATACCATGTCTGCTTTCAGGTAAATCCTCATTTCCTGTTAATGAAATGACAAGCAATACAGAACAGAAACTAAACAGTGGTTTTCCATTTGCCATTGAATTGAACCATGCTGGTGTGAAAGGGAATGCGACAACAATTTAAAATCATCAGGAAAATAGTTGAGCTCTATAGGGTAGATGAAGTTCACCTCTTTTACTTGTATCTTATAGCCATGCCATGGTTGTGAGAATGTGTATAATCTCATGCTGTTGAGTGGTCATAAAGGAAGACAAGATTCTGCCTGTCAGCACAAATACTTAAAAGCTCCCACCGTGTATAGATTTTAAGGAAATCAGCGTGATTAAAGTTTCCATCATGCCTCGCTGTAATATCGACATAGCGCAAAGCAGGTGGAGGAGTTCACGGCTAAAACTGTCTCCAAACAGCACAGATTTCTGGCAGGAGGACCCACATGCGGCAACATTCACACAAAGATTCATAAAGTTAATTAACGCACACATGGAGTAGCTTCCACACTTTTAGATATCATGGGGGTTCACTCATACTGAGTAAATCAAGAGCAACATATTTACATACCAACACAGAAAGCAGAAAAATACAAAAATAAGCACACAAGTAAGGCCACACACACACACAGATAACAGCAGATACCACATGGCTTGTTGGAAGTGAAATCCCTCTGTGCTGCAATCATGTACACCTGGTAGATCTGTTCAGTCTTCCAGGTTTGAAACATGTCCAGCAAAGTTTACATCAATCCACTAGACTTGTTATCGAATGACTCCAGCTCTTGACATCAGGTGGAGGAAACCTGGGCATCGATACCTGTGGAGCTGCCATGCCTCCTGATGAGCTGCATGAGTGGGTGTCCTAAGCCACGTCCTCATTCAGCAGGCGGTATGGCGGTATGGTGGAGGTGTCTCCACGGGGATGAATGGAAAGGGTTTTAACCACCTGGTGTTAAAACTGAAGGAGCCATTTGTATGAATGGTGACACATTATTAAACATTTAATAACCAGTGGTTTGATGTCAACTTCTCTGATCATCAAACGGTTTTGGAACTGAAACATTGAGCTTTTCACCTTCAATTGCTGTCAATCACAAATTATAGACATGTTTTGTTCTTGTTCTGGGCATGGCGTAAAGCTCTAGCTCTGCAACTTAACAAAACAATCTCTGTCTCTCGCTCTGTGTGGGAGGTTCAGGGAGGCTTGTCTGTGCGTCTTATACAATATGTAGGCCAACCAAATGTTAGCTCCTCTCAGTCAAAATGTCTACATGGAGCTGACACTCCAAAAGCTGCTATGCAAATACAATGAGACAGCAACCATCAACAGCCTCAGGGAAAGCTGCTATTTATTCATAGCACCACAGGGCATAATTGGACATCATATCCGCCAATTACCGATTGTTTGTAAAAGCTCAAGTCAAACCCAGTGAGTCAGTCGTTCTGATTATCAGTCTACCAGTAATTTAGATGTCAATATGGGATGTTGTGATTGGATATTAGAGACACAAATCAAAAGTAAAGTAAATACGCATATCTTGAAAATGAAATGATACTGATACTTTCACTACACAGTGGCACTTAATGTCCACTTACTAGCTTTTTCCGAAGTGCCCAATGTTTTCTGCTGATGAAGACAATATCAAACTATCTCCAAAGTCCTCCTAGAAATACTATAAAACCGTAACAGCTACTGAGCTTGCATGTCGACCAATAACAACTGCGCAAACTCCAATTGCTCAGGAAGACACATGATATAGCAGAAAGCTCCAGAAAAAGCTAGTGAGTGGACCTTGAGCTGGGATTGTTTTGTCAAACTACTATTTCCAAGATCAAGAATGAACTTTAATGCTTAACTTGGTAGTAGCATGGGCTGTACTGATGGACACTGCTAATTAAGACTAGATTAAACTGTAAATCTGTTCCACATATTTTGAAATACATTTAATAACATAACTGGAATATGTTACTGACATTATCTGTCCAACAGACAGTATTACTGACTATAATCAGTGATTTTTTAACACATTACTTCTTGACTGCACCCCGTTCAACCCCAGTTTCCCTGCACAGCTTCATTTAATCTGAAGAAGCCTCTACAATATTCACATATTTATGATGTGTCATTTATGTCTGACCTAAGGTCCACAGATCAAACGTGGCAAGATAAAAACAGCCTCATCTTCAATGATGAAACCCTGACCTGGAATCAAATAAATGGCCAGCGAGCATGTTTTGAGCATGTGTAATATGTCTACTAGTTTTCCAGTGAACCCCAGAGGGCTCCTTCAGGGGGATCCCCATTACAAATCAAACACGTTTTAATGTCACAGGAGAATACATGTCAAAGAAAATTGTGATCACAGGTTTCATTTTTGACAGTTCTCTCTGCACATGCACTTCACAGCATAATACATTTGCATTTGAAATATTCTTAAGAATAAAGAATCAATTCCTTTAATACTGGCTACAACTGTACCGCTCAATTTTAACTCAAGCACACCCAGTAGATTCACTGCATGTAATTCTGTGAAACATTCTTAGATGGTATTCACTCATACAAGATACTATTGAATGCAATGGCATGTGTGCACTATTTTATGTGTGTGTGTGGATGAACTTACCAAACTCTCTAGGTACAGATATAGAGTAGATACAGGACTGTCCAGAGGTATAGTTTCTGGGGAAGTTTGGAGATAAAACAGTCCCTTCTGATCCTGTAGAACGACTTCCGCAGGGAGCTGGAGACAAAACATACACATGTGCACACACATAAAGACAGGCAGAGAGGCACCTAAGTACATAATCAAATACACAGAAAATAAAACATTGTTGAACTAAAATAGGTTTTGAGCTGTGTGTGCTAGGATGCTTTATTCCAGTCTGTGTTTTAGTGTGTGTTACCTTGACAACTAGGCAATGCCCTGTTCCATCCAGGTCTGCCATCGTCTCCCATGCTGCAGGTTAGGGTAGAATAGCCCTAAAGAAAAGCCCCCAAAACATTTTACTGTAAGAAAAACAACCCACCCATCCATCTAACCAATCAACCACCCATCTATCTAATCAACCAATCAAGTAACGAACCAACCAACCAACCCACTGACCATGTATCCACCCAACCAACCAAACAAACAACCCATCTGACCAACCAACCACCCACCGATCCACCCACACACCTATACGCTTTTTTGTTTTTTCTACCTGTAGAACGTATCCGGCCTCACAATAGAAGGTGACAGTAGAGCCAAGCTTATAATCGGATCCCAGCCTGGTTCCATTCAAAACCACACCTGGGTCGAAACATGATTCCCTCAGCTTGGCTGGACAGATAGAAAGAGAACAAGTAAGCAAGTGAGAGAGGGGATGAGGCAAAGAAAAAGCGACAGGCACACATAAATAATAAGTCAATTAATAATAACTAAGTCCCTGGCCATAATCAAATGAGGCAGGCATTTCCTTGGCCTTTTTAACAGTCTGTTTGACTTAGCTGCCTTTGCCACAGATGGAGCAAGAACCATAACTTCACACCCCGGCTTTTGAATGCTACATGAAACTTGTAAATTATGGCTTTGGCCCCCTCCTAAAAGATTAGCGGCCACACTGCATCAACTTAAGACTTCATTCCTGAGTCCACATGAAGCCAGTGCTGATTCTTTTGTGTAAGTGAAACAATCATTCTTTTTCTTCTTAAAATCAGCACGATGCACACTGTCACCAGTGTGGGAGACTTCATTGATTATACATTTGTAGTGAAAGTTTAGGGGTAATGCAGTAGCTGTCTTTGTTCAATGTGAAAATCACGTATTTCTAAACACATCCTAGAGACGTCCTGTAATCACAGGCACCATCTAAAACATTTTGTCACGTTAAGTGTGAAACATTTACAGTACCTTTCTTATGAAAAACAAATAAGACAGAAAACAGCCCCTGATGCAGTTACATCATGCAGAGAACATTAAAATGAGTTTTTAAACAACTGACAGTTACATAGTGACGGGAAAACACTCCACTCCAGCTGGAATGTGTGTCTAGTTTCTGTTTTTCTATCCCTTCTCATCAGAAAAAGACATACATGTGTGGAGTCTGTTACAAGGTGGCCAACATATAAACCATTAGATTCTGAATGTAGAACAAATAATGGGATTCTGCTTTCGCTTGGGTAATTGTGATTATATTACACAAGTGTTTGACTGTGCTGTTAAGTCACACTGCTGTAAAGAACAAACTTGAATCTTTAGTAATTTAGAAGCTATTACTGCCCTAAACACTACACAGCATATAAGGATGTCGGTGCTATTGGGAAAATATTTTACCTTTGTATTCCAGGTGAAAGCCAGTGTAAGAAACAGACCCATCACTGCGGAATGCTAAATGCATAGTATTTGAACTGCTCTCTATCCGCTCTGGGAGTTTGCTGTCCTGGAAGCTACCAATCAGAGGACTGTTGCTATCCGGACCATCGTAGATATACAAAAAGTCGTAGTTTGGCTCGATATTGAAACTAGAAATAGATAAAGAAAAACACAGATAGGGACAAGGGGTAGGGGGAAGCAGATGGGAGAACAGGGGCACAGAAAAAGAGTTAACACTGAAATCTTCGGATCAATGTTCCACCAGGAACCTGGTTATTTGTACATTTGTGCTCAGAAAGTCCCCACCCTGGATAAATAAATGTTTTACTGCAAAAAAGAAAATGTCAGTGGACTGGATTGTTAAGCAGTAAAACTGATTACCTGATGAAGGCGAGCGACAGGACGTAGTCAGAGTTGACAGCAATGAGCCAATCACAGTCCTTGGAGTGAGGGTAAGGATGTGGGTAGTTAGGAGACAGTATAAATCCACTGGAGCCAGTTAGGTTTCCTCCACAAGGAGCTATGATGGGAACACAAGCAAAGGTACACATTAATTCTAATAAAGTCTGAAGACACCATAGAATTTGAGTATTCTCTCAAGCAGAACCTTAGTTAAAAGATTTTCAGTAAAAAGCAGCAGTGTGGAGAGAGGTAG
Source organism: Gadopsis marmoratus (assembly GCA_036023855.1). Classification (NCBI taxonomy): domain Eukaryota; kingdom Metazoa; phylum Chordata; class Actinopteri; order Centrarchiformes; family Percichthyidae; genus Gadopsis; species Gadopsis marmoratus. Next base: position 20,776 of record JAVQJF010129401.1, read on the forward strand.
GCAGGATAATGAAATAGTATCATGCTGCATGTGTTAAGTAGCAAGCCCTCCTTTAAGTCACTCACAGACATGTCCTTGAGCTTGGTACTGAGCCCTAAACAACTGCAGTTGTGTATGCAATACATCTATTGTATGTCCCTATAAATATATGGAAGCTGGACTGTTCACCTATGCAGACAGGCGGGCTGGGCTGCCAGTAGTATCTGTTATCCACTTGTATACAGGTGATTTTGTCGTCCCCCTGGAGCTCGTATCCTGGGTCACACTGAAAGGACACTGAATCCCCCGGCTCACGGCCATCTCCACTACGACTGCCATTCATTGGTACACCTGGGTCCCTGCAGGCTGTAGCTACTGAGCCTGGACAGAGAGAGACAGAGAGGCAGAGAGGGTACAGGGAGAAAGAAGAGGAGGTGGGGGAGAAAGAGAGCAGAGCAATTATTAAAAAAACTGTGTCAGATAGGAGATCTATAGCTATTAAGCTAATGCAGTAACTCAGTGCATAAAATCAGTGCCTATTAAAGTAACTGTTTACTATCCTGAATAATGAAATATCTGTTCAGATAATTTCTGGCTGGTTAAGTGAGGTTTAAAGTAGAACAATTATGCAGATTTGGATTCTCAGTTATGTGAAATGCTGATGATCAGATTTTTACGCAAATGAAGATCCACTAGAAAAAACATATTCAGATTCATAGAGAAACTTTCACAGCATTGGTCCCTCTGTGGCACCCTAGAAAACCTGAAGTACAGTCGTACACACATTAAAGAAAGATGATAGAGGCGACTTCATAGCAAAAATAATAGAACTAACTTCTCATTTTAATAATGTTTAGTACATTAGCTCTGGATATTACTTACTAGAGAATTGAATAGCAAATCCTGACTTGCTGATGTAAAAATCAGTCTCAAACTGAACAGTGACAATGTTCAGTGTGGAGTGGATCCCCTCAGGCAGCAGAGAGCCACTGAGCTCTGACAGAGACATTTCATTCTCAGGTGGTCCATCCCAAACCTTCAGCATGTCGTGGCTGGCTTCCGTGTCGAAGGACAAGAACTGTAGACTGTAATTTGCACGAAAATTTTTTTATTATCAACAGTGTGGTTGGTGATTTAATATAAAGTAAAATAGAAAAATAGGCAGTCAAATTAATCACACTGTTATTTTAACTTTAGTACTGTGGGGTGGTTATGGGTGGCCTACGTTACCTCACAATGTTTCCTGAGTCCACCTCGATGGTCCAGGTGCAGCGCAGATTGTTGTCGTAAGGAAAAGGGTATCCAGGGGAAAGGATCCTCCCTGAAGACTCACCTTTAAAACGGCCACCACACTCAGCTACAGGAATCACACACACACACACACACACACACACACACACACACACAGGAAAGAGACATTAAAGACTGTTAATAAGTACCAACATACAAACCCACACAAATGTTCCTGTACTATATGGGGAATTGATGAGCGTGTATGTCATGAGACACGTTAACCACTTATCTGTCCCTGGCAATTGTTTATCAAGGCAAACAGTTCCAAAGGAGCCAAATGGAACATGAAAGAAGCTAACTCTCTCCCTCTGTGTCTCTCTGTCTTTCTCACACAGAGAGAGAAACGAGAAAAGAAGAGGAAGAAAAAGAAGCGACAAAGTGCTGATTCTGCATTCGTCCCTAAAGAAACCGCCACACATTATATAACAAAAAATAATTCCCCCTTCCCTCTTTGTCTCTCTCTGTTATATATTTTCACAATCTTCATCCACTCTCAGCTCCCCTCCCTCCCCATATTCCTCCTCCCTCAGGCTCCCCTCCCGTCTTAAATGGAATATATTATCTCGAGTAACAGGAGCAATATTAAGAGTTGGGAGATGGAGAAAAAAGGAGAGGAAAAGAGGCAAAAGAGAGAGAAAAAGGACACAAGCAAGTAAAGAAGGAAACATTAGGAGTAATAATAAGAAGCAATATAATATTAAGACTGGAGGTTAGCTGAGGTCACGGTGTGTCACTGCTAAAATATAAAGTCAGAGAATATCAGCCTGTGGTTTTATGAGCCTTTCATTATTGATAGTGAGAAGGAGAGAGACTTATTAAGCTGAATCAAAAATCAGAAAGTTCCGCGGCAGCAATGAAGGAAGAAAGGTCCTTAAGAACACTGGTCTTGCTGCTATGCTTATAGCTCCCATCTGGGGCACAGCTGCAGCAGCCAGTTTGTGCGGCACTTTGTATGGGCTTAGCATTTGTTTGGGTTTAATTAGCAAATGTACTCATTCAAACAAATACCTGTTGGGAAAGACCGAAAATGTCTCCATATAAAGCTTCAAGAGCATTTTAGGCAGTGTCGCAACACGCTGATGAAGGAGTGAGCTTGTGTTTACAGTATGAATGTGTGTGAGTCCTGGAGCACTGATGTTGCATAGCCAGAAAGAGACCATTATTGTGTTGTTGACATCAATATTCAGAGTACTTTCCCATTAACGTGAAGCTCTGAAAAATGAATTAAAAAGGCAAAGATGTTATAAGGAATATTTAGAAATTTGTCAGTGCTCAAACGTGAGTTGCTTCCCGGTAGGTTTGATCGTTTCCCTAATAAGGCCTGTGATTTGATGTAGCAGTTGGAGGCAAAATCAAGTCGATGAAAATGCATTTAAGAAGCAATTCTGACAAACAGGTTTGTCACTTAGCCCTTTATGGAGTACAAATAGACATAAATAGAGGTTTAAAACAAGCAGGGAGACAAATATAATAAAAATGAGCTTTGATCGGTGTGTTTTTTCACATGTGTGTGTGTGTGTGTGTGTGTGTGTGTGTGGGGGCATGTTTGAGTACAAAGCAGAGCATTGGGGGACCGAGAGGGCAGTCTCCAGGAACAGAGAGCAAATCACCCGCTGCAGGAAAGGAAATGGATCAATTGGGCAGAGGGAGTCCAGGTGGTAAACCCGCCTGAATAAATAGGCTTTTCATTGAGACTTTAAAACTACTGCAGCGTGATCTCATGGGAAAATCAAGAAGGCAATTCCACAAGAAATTGGCCTCCACCTGCTTTCTTTCCATCTTATTGAATGGATGTCCTGTAAGCATAAAGCGGCAAGTGTCTCTGTACTGGATTGTAGATCAAAACTTAGCAGTAGTGCTTCCTGCTACTTAAAAGGTGTATGTGCACCAGCTGAGTCCTGGCTGAATTAGATATTCCAGGTGGATGCCACAATCGATTTTGGAAGAAAAACACTCAAAAGACAGGAGGGGTCTAATTATGTTGATGTTTGTTATATCCTGCTCCTGATTTTTGTCTTGTGCACATGTGAAAAAAAAGCTCAGTTTTAAAATGATACCAACACCTTTGGCAGGCCTTGCTATTCAGGTCACTATTCAACAAATACATTAATCACACAGCAGAAAATGCAGCAATACCAGTGAAAGCCAAGACAACAATGAACCCTCCTCACCTTTCCCTTTCAAGCTTATTAAAGAGTGTTTTTCAAGGTTCAGCCCATAATTGTGTGTGTGTGTGTATGTGCCTTTGTGTGTCTGAATACATCTCTGTGCGTCTATTCAATGAACCTCCTTTCAAAGAGCTGAGGCTTCACATGGCAGACATACCGATACAGGAAGGCAGAGGGTTATCCCAGGCTCTCCTTTCGCCGGTCATACACTTCAGCGTGGTAGCCCCATGCAGAGTGTATCCAGGCTCGCATCTGTATGTGATGCTGCTCCCAGAGAAATGGCCCTGGTCGTTGACCTTGAAGCCGAACTGAGGCACGCCTGGGTCCTCACAATGAGACAACTCAAAACCTGGAAAGAGAAAAGATTAGAGAAACATCTTTCCAGTGTTGTAATATACTGGCTAAGGGACATCTCAGACCCACTGGAGAAAACAGAATTAGTGTTGTTTAGATACACAGCAATGTTCCCATAATATCAGGCACACTCAAGTATTCTGTTTATGAGCTTGCTGAGATCACACATCCTGTTAAGCCTCCTCCCAATTTATTAAAAAAAACAGCAAAAGATACATGAAACATACCAATATTGGAAGCGATACTGATGCATGTATACACCTTATCCAATTTAAAGTTGTTTTTCACAGTCTGTCTAAGCTCAGTTTCCATGGTAATATTCAGCTTATTCAGTTTATTCATGTGCACAATTTTGGAGAGCGGGATATGAGGAGGTATATAAATAGCTTATCCTTATAAGACCTTAACCAGGATTTGATCTACGGTATTACCTGGAAGACGAGGTGCGCCAGGATTTGAGTTATCTCCTGGCTGACTGCAGTAGGTGCATGTCAAAATCCTTCTGAAATGGCCATTTGCAAAGCTGTACATTTACCATTTGGCAACCTGAGCACATCTGCCATCATCCTGACGTCTAGAGTGAATGGTAGCCCATCTGAAATTGTTCTCTGTATGTTAGACATGCATAAAAACAAATCCCATCATGCATTATTCATTGAACCATACCTATGAGTTTTCCAGCCTTTATATCCAACTGAACTAGAAAAAAAATAGCAAGGCATACGGTAGTTCTTCATTACTGCAAACAAAAAAGTCCTGCGGCAGAGTTCTATAAGCCAATGTCTTTTGTTTGTATGGCAAACTATTAGCATCAGTATGTGAACGCTGAGGTGCAGTATGTAAGTAATGCGCCGCTCTACTCACACATCAGAGAGACAATGCAACTTTAAAGCACTGTGCAAATCATCCTGCATGACTCCATTTAAACATTTAGACATTCTAATTCCAACTACGCATCTAATGGAGCGCTGCTAAATGTGGGTGTGCTTTGGTGAACATCAGAAAGCACCTTTACACTGAAATCAGAGCCCTGTGAGAGCTTTTAATCAAACGTGACACGTTTCTTGTGATCATCTCAGCGGTGGAATTTGCAACCAGATTTGTGACGCTTTCACAAATGAGGAAAATTTTGAGTTTGGTTGATTCAGCGAGTACGTTTCATGTGTCAGGAATTAGTAGAGCTGTCACGTGGCATTAAATTGCCAAATTGATGGCCATTCTGACTAGCTTCATTCTCTTGTGTTGTCATTGACCACTTTAGTGCAGTACACCTGTAACAGGTCCTAGTTAAGAGGATTTAGGAATACAGAAAAACACACTGTAGTTTAAAAGTTTAAACACCAGTTTGAAATCCAATACTAGAGTTGTATATCAGGGTAAAGTTGTTTCTTTTACACCATGCAGTGTATGTATCTCAATCAGAATAGAACTCAACCACACACATTCAGGTTTTGACTAGATTAGATGTGCGCACGTGCAGGTTCAGACTGCTTAGCTGTGTGCACTTACTCGAGTAGACCAGTTTGAATCCTTCCCCTGTACTTTCTGCATCACTGTAAAATTCCAGCCAGAGATGGTTTGAAGTGGAGATCAGCGTCAGGCCCAACATAGACGATCCCGTGAATGCTCCAAGGACATGGGCTGTGTTGTCTTTACCGTCATATATCTGGAATAACAGTTTCTTTAAAAGCATGAATTGAGTCTTTTTAGGCACAATCAGTTGATCAGGTTTGGACAAAGACGTCGGCTGGGAAGAATGACAGAGGAACTGCCAAATGTGTGTGTAATGTCTTTTTACCTTGAGTATATCCCCTTGGGCAAGATGAAAGGTTCTAGCAGAGATGTTGATGCCCTTCCCAGCCTGCACCTAAATCAAACATGAAATCCAAATTAGATTTATTGACCAACAAAGTAGACTACGTGAACTCACAAACCCTGGAAGATTTTCCACTAATGTTCATAATGATTTTTACACTTGAAAAAATGTAGAGTCTCTATTACCCTTAGTTAGGATGTGCACATCGGTTACCTGGATGCTGTAGATGCACTCGTGGTTGTTGTCGTAGTTCATTGGATAGTTTGGAGAGAGAAGGATCCCTTCATTGTTTATAACTGAAGAGCCGCACTCCGCTGATGACAAACACAGAAGGAAGAGGATTGCAAAAGATAGATGTAGACGTTTTGTTTGTCAAAAGTTTTAAAATGATGTGGTTTGAAATCAAATGTTGCTTTTTTTCCCCCCTTCTCAAAAACTGTTCAGTCCTATAGTATAAAAGTTTAAATCCATAGTGCGAGCAGTTATAGAGAACACAGGCTGTCTTTAGAGTGAAACGGGTTTTTCATCTTACAAAATATGATGATTCCTTTGTTTTTCCCACCAATCGGATGACTACTATGTGAGCATGTAATTTAATAACAAATTAAACAGCTGTATTGTCAGCCATCTACTTCAGTTGAGGAGAATGTGCAGGTAGTAAAATTCAGAAACTAATTTAACTAAAGATACCTGCTCTTTGAAACTTCTCACATGTGCCCTCTATCTACAGTATCTATGTCCCTTTCCTCTCTCGTTTCCTCCCTCTCTTCCCCTTTCTGCGTCTCTGCTGGTGTAATAGTCATATTACAGCTGTCATATCGTCAATAAATCACGCTGCTACAGTTTCCATTTAGAAAATTACCTCTCCACCCTCTCCATCTTTCCTCTTTAACTCCCTCGCTCTTGCTCTTTCTCTCTGTCTCCCTTTGTATGAATAGTGCCTCCTTTAACCTCTTCTACTTCAATCAACCTTCCTCTTCCGCTTCTCCTGAGCTCCTCTACCTCCTCCTCTTTTTCTCTTTTCCCTCCTACTTCTGCCTCTTTTACCTTAACAAAAGTGCAAAATAGAAGATAATTTCCAGAAATAATAGAAGAGTAGAAACAACAAGCCAAAAGCACATTTGATTATGTGAAAAAGCGAAGACACCTCTTTGGTACCTCTCCAACTCCCGTCAGACCGTACTTTATGAAAACGATTTCTTTGACTCGAGGTGTCAAGAAATGTAAAACCACAAATAAAGGCTATCCAAACAAAACAATAAACCTGCAAAGTACATCTCTTCGTTAATGAAAAGAATTCTATAAAAAACAAGCAAACGTATGCACAGCTAAGATATTAGAAAACAGCACACTGTGGCTGGAGTTCTAATCATCCCTTTCCTCTCTTCTTCACTCCTCCTTTGTGATGTGCACCACATGATGCAGAAATGCCACACAACACACACAGGGGCTAAATATAGCAAACTGCACTAGACCACAGCGCACAGGCACGCACCACCACTCCCACCCCTTTGCACGTCGATGACAAAGAGCCCAAAGACGTAAAATACCGGCACTGCAAACATCCCGAAAAGCTGAAAATAAAATGTGTGTGTAAAATGGACCTATAATAAAAAAAAAAAAAAAACGTTATATGCTGTATCTGCACTCTTATTAGAACTGGATGGTAATGTCTGCCTTTCTGCACTCGTACAGTCCAGCACTTCTCACGCTGTCGCGGAAAACAATCCCGCGAAGGAGCGCAGAAACATTCAGCGCTGTCTCTTTCACTTTTGTTATTGCCTTCTACTGATTCTACATCTGCACCCGAATCAAATCTCATTTTACACATTTTTTTACACAGAAGCTGACATTTTGAGTACGCGGTATTGATCCCCCGTGAGTAAGTTCATGTTCCGCATTAGACTTATTCTAACTATTGCGAGAGTAAGCCCTTATGTGGTGCCCAGGGAACAACTGTAAGGCCGGTGTCTTGGTCGAGGACAGTGACTGGAGTACTGCTTATACACCCACAGAAACCCAACACAAATGCAGGGACGGTAGGCAAACAGTGCAGAGACTGAAACCCATGACGCCCAGACCATTTTCTCTCTATTTGTTTTGTCATTATGGTTCCTTTGATCTTGCTTCATTAGCACAAACTTGGCCATTAGTGTGCTTTTCGCAGTATAAGTGAGTCCCAGCACAAGTGTTCTCAACCAGATAGTTACAGGTGTTTTTGTAGGAATACCTACTGACTCATGAGTGGAGTGTATGTGACAGTCCATACTTAAAAAGATTGTCAATAGGTCTTTTTGAAATCTAGAGGGAACCCTATTATTTCACTTATTTCCCCTTTAGACCTTATCTTTTTGCTTCTGCCTTAATTAGTGATACGACTACATACACACATTTTCCACCCCAGGTAAAACCTTTTTTACTCTAATGGATACGTCTGCACTGCAGTTTGTTCCTTGAGTGAATGGTTCATAGAGTAGTCCGTCATTCTCCAATTTGTATGCACTTGCACTGCATCTAAATTTGACTTCATGTTGTCTCTGCATGCCCGTTATTGTGCACTGCTTGTAACATTCCACTGTAGATGGCAGACCACTTGATTTACATCATTATGGATTAGAGTTCAATATGGCACATGGGCATACCTTACATCTGGTCGTACAACTGGACCATAATACATCATGTGAGCGTCTCATCATGTTTTCAGTCAATGTAAAGCTTTCACTCAAAGTTACAGGATGGAAATATTTAAGATAACGCCTGGTCAAAACAACAAAACCCTGCTTTGTCTTTTTTCAGATACTGTAGCTCATATTATATACAGCATATTAATACGTGAGGCACATATTAAGGTGTTATTCTGTGTGGTGCTATCATTTCCACTTCAGTTTATTCAAAACGTTTCAAAAGCTTCTTTAAAAGAACATGATAAATCCTAAAATGTTCCCATGTTAAATAAAATATTCATATTCAGTCATATTGTTCATAATGTCCTTGGTTGTAAAACTCAGAATTACAAAGGCTCATACAGGATTGTGAACAGGCCAAAAGTCTCTGAACCACTAGTGACTCACCAACATTTACTGTGTATCCAGTAGCTGAAATGTGGCTGTCTGTATAACTTCTATTCAGTGTAGAGCCATTTTTGTCCACTGTATTTAATAAACCTTTTGGTGCACAGTTTAAAAAAAATAATCTTAGTGTAATCAAGGACAGAGGCACATTCAACTTCAAAATGTACTTCCAAGGTGAAAGTAGAAACACCAGAATTGCTTCTGGTTGGTTTTTCTCTTTCAGCCTCCTGCCTTTACCTTTGTTTTGGGCCATCTCCATCACTTCTTCTTCCAAAGGCAAACAAAGTATGCCTGTTTGTGTCTGCTAGCTTGTAAACCGAAGCTCCCCAGGTTTATAAAAGGATAACATTCAAAACTCTATCTGGGACTTTTCATGTCACAATGTGGGCAAATGTTTCTGTGTTCGCAAAGAACCTACAGACATCAGCAGCAAAGCACCTCAACATGTTGTCTGGTTACTGCAGGTTCTGTTCCATCATCTGATTATTAACATTACATAATGAAACAGGAAATAATTGAGAATAATGATAGCAATGGAAGACAAACTAAGTTTGAGCCATTGATAGTAAGACATTTTGTAAGATGAAACATAAACATGGCTTGGTATTGCTTTGAACAGGTGCACTTTACATATGGTAAATGCTGCATGTGAACCACTTGCACAGCCGCAAACCTCGACAAATGTATTATTTTACCACAAAAACAGGACAGGAGGTTAGATAATGTTAAAATAAAATCAGTAGTAATATTACCACATACCGACACATCTTGGTAGAGGAGAGCTCCACATTCTCCGCCCTCCTCCCAGACAGATTACCTCTGGGGCTCCCTCTAGGCGGTATCCCATATTGCAGGAAAATGACAAAGTGTCTCCAATGCCAAAACTGTAGCCGTTTCTCCTGCCAAACCGAGGCATGCCAGGGTCCTCACATGGCTCCAATGTATATTCTGCAGAGAAAATAGACTGACACTGAATATATAACACATACATGAATAAATATTAAAACTACAAGAGTCAGCACTCTGAAATCTGCCCTTTCTACACTTCTGGCTAAAAACCAGGGACAGAAAATAAAACTATATAGGCCGATCTATATAGTACATTCAGCTGAATTATATTATAATTAGTCATAGACGATATCGGTGCATCAAAATATATTTTAAAATGTGTACTTTGTTTAGTGATTTTTTTGATCCACACTCAATTTTGCTGAGTGTTGCCTAAGTGCCATATGAGTAAGTGAGGGGTGATGAGTGTGAATTAGAGTGTCCTCTACTAATGGTGTTAAATCAACAAATCACTCTCCATCCTTCTCCGACTCAGGCAAAATACACCCTGATATCTCAAATAAAACCAACAACACAACCATTAACATAACTAACTAACTGAAACATGCACCATGATCTCTCTCTGTGTGTGTGAAGAAACCCTTTTCAATAATGCAAAAACTCTTGGAAAATCCATTAAAATATAATTTTGCATGATAATTTATGCACAACTGTTGCAATTAATACAAAAGTTGTGAGTCTGAGATGATACCACTCTGTCCTGAAACGCACTTGCTGATTTTGGCATGGTACAGCAGGAGATGTATTTTCTGTGGGCTAAGACTGATGATGTGATGTGTATTTTTCGGAGTGTGCAGCAGGATGACACAGCCTGTTGAGCATGTTGAGATTGGCAAGTCACATCTCTGGTGACACCTCCCATGTGTTACATTCTGAGTATCAGCTTGTGCCATCTGGGAAGCGGTAAGACGTCCCTCAGCGGAGACTCAGACTCAACCGCTCCTTTATTTCAGAGTCAATGAGAGATTGTTGGAAGGGCAGTTAGGCAAAGAATCTTGAATTGTGAGGGGCAGATGTAGCCTTGGACTTAATTCTGACTCTGAACTCTTTCCTTAAATTTGGATGACTATGGCTTGGGGCTGCACTGCCATCTCTTTTTTCTTCTTTTTGTGTTGTTTAATGGTAGGAAACCTCCCTCCTCTGCTATTCACAAGGTTTTATCGGTAGTCCTCGAGGCCAGTGGTGAAATATCTCTGTTTGGACACAGCAACAGTTTTGTTATGGGGGGCTTTGCCATGTAGGGATAAGCAAAACTGTTTCAAATGTGACACAAGAGGACACAAGACACATTTCTGTGAAGTCAAGTGTAGAAGCAGAGCAGGGATTTTTACGGCACAACTTAACCTACTCACAAAGTGCATGGAGAAGGGGAAAAAGTTTGGAGATGAAGGCCACAAGCCAAAATGTGTCGGTCTGACTTCAAAATTGTTGCTGGAGGTTTGACCTCATATGTCAAAAAAAATTTATCAAGGACTCCCTGTAAAGCAGCATTGATACCACAAACTAATGGCCTATTTCTAAACTGCCATTTAAAGGTAACATTTTAGAAAAAAGATGGTTGCCAGGAAGCTTGGATGTGCACAGTATTCTACACAGGTTTCAGTCACAGCTGCTGTCGGTTGCACCCCACTGGACCAGCTCTTGTCAAAATCTCCAATGATATCTTGATGCGGGGTGATGCAGGAGCTTGAATTTACTGGATCAGTGCAGTTTTTGACACTGTTGATCACTGTGTGCTGACTGATGCATAAGCTGACTTATATAGGCAATGGGTGGGTATCTGCTGACCCCTGTGACTCAAGACTCTAGACCACTAGTTGGCAGTCCAAGTAGACTAGATCTAAAGGTATATTGTACTACAATTATGTAGATTCAATTATACATATAATTCAATCATAAAGCCTTTATTTTTTTATAATTGCCTAACCTCAGTCAAGAATTGGGATGGGAAATCATCTCAGAGCATTGAATCCTTATAAAACTGTTCATAGTATGCCCCAGTCAGCCTTGTGCCTGAGGTGAAGGAAAAAGGTTTGTCTCTTTCATCATCTGTTGGACGATCCACTTCAAGATCATTTTAGAGTTCGACAAGGTCAGGCACCCACCTGCATTAGTGTGCTACTTCAGCCTTATATCACCAGAGGGTCACGGAGATACTCTGATCAGGCCTTGTGGTTGTACCTCACTTCATGCTTTAAACTAGACGGCTGTGCTTTAGTGGTTGTGGACTGTCAGACTGTAAGACCTGTGGATGCTGCGGTAAAAAGCAGCACAAGACTCACCTCTTTAAATCCGCCTCTGTTTAGCTTCCTACACTTATATGGTGTCTATTTATGTCTTTATCTACTTTTATTATTTTGAAGCACACTGTGATAAGGTGCTATATAAATTAACTTAACTACATTTCGTTAGCAACTTTACCACTTGAAGTAAATCTCAGACTGATTATTAACCACACTACATTTCAAGAGACTGTAATTGTCTTTATTTTGGTAGAAAGGTTGCTCTGCAAAAAAAAGTTTTTGTTTTACTGTGGTGTCTTGGATCCTCCCTCCATGATTCTCTAGGCTGATTCTGGTGAAGGTCCTGCTTAACACTTTTTAGGCAAAACTGATACTAGGTGTTATCACCTCACTGTTTTGCATTCAGCTTAGTTTGGATTTACAAACTTTCTATAGCCTTACTCTAAATGTTTCCAGTTATGAGAAGTAAGAGTAAAATCAACTTATTGGATTGACTGCAGTCAGGGTAAACTGACCTTGTTGAAGTATAATAGTACAACATAATTACAGTCAAGTAAATTACCAGAGAACGTTATGTTGAAGCCCTCGTATGAAATGGAAAAGTCAGAGATGAATCGTAGCTGGGCTTTGAAGTTGCCATAGAGACCAGCATTGATGTTGCTAGGCAACTCGTTGCCGGTCAGGCGAGCCAGTGGTTGCAGGAAACTGCCGTTCTCAGTAACCAAGAGGTAGTCATGTTGGTCTTCCAGGTGAAAAGAATTGAACTGAAACTGGACTCCTGTTAATTGAAACACACACACACACAGACGAGTAGATAGATAGAAAACAGAGAGAGAATATTTAGAAGTTTGTTTTATTCTCAGCTCATCAATATACCCACAATTATAATAAGCATACATCATTTTACAGTGTGATTACAGCAGACACAAATTCTGCATTTATATCATCATGACATGTTACACAATACATAAAACATGATTTGAGTTTTTAACCTTCTCACCACACATGCACCGACTACAAAAACAATCCAGTGTAATGCAAGTTTGTGGTTGTAGTTTAACAGTAGCTGCACTCCTGTGTGTGCCACTTCCTACTGTCTCTCACTTTGTCTCTGTCTATTAAGGAGTGTGAATCTGTGTGCGTGTCTCTTGCCTTTCCCATGGCTGACTTCAACAGTCCAGGTACAGTTGAGAGATGAAGGGTAGCTGTCTGGATAGCCGGGACTAAGGATGGTTCCCCAGGGACCTCTAACATCCCCGCCACATAGAGCTGGATAGATTGAGAGAGACAGAGTGGGGGAGAGAGCAGGCAGAGAGAGAGAGAGAGAGAGAGAGAGAGAGAGAAAGAGATGTGCAGAGACAAGGGAGAGAGGTAGAGAGAGGTTAGCATCAGATTGTTGATAGCTAAAACAGATAATGTTTCCCCGTGGACCTTTTAATCCCACTTCTATAGCACACAGGCATACCAACACAGACGCCACGGGAGGCAGAGGTAGAACGGGACAGATACAGAAAGAGACAGACAGAGAGCGAGAGAGAGAGAGAGACCCTTTAAAACTTGTGGGTAGAAAGGTCTGCATGCACTGACAGCTGCAAAATTTCAGTTTTTCTGATTTATTCCTCCCACTGTTGCACATACATAAAATAATGACATAAATAATGTAAAATCCACCGCACACTGGAATTCTAAATAATAGATTATTCCCTGTTGATATAGTTTAATGTCCCTGAAACTAACCAACGCCTGACAGTGATTAACTGCATAGCTGATTCTAGTCATTCCTCATATTTGTTGACAGTGCATAATAACGCTGAGAGATTAACTAAAACTGCGTTCATTTTTCTATTTGACGAAACATGTCTGTTTAATTGCCGGTATTTGAATCATGCAAACTTGTTTTTAGTTGTTTCACTTTCACAGAAGACGTGGGCATATAGAAGACAGCTCCTCAACGACAGTGACTGCAGTCCCCTGACACGCTCACCAGACAGAAACAGCTTTCGGCATAATTAGGGTAGTACTCTGGGTAGCCGGGGTTCAGATGAGCTTTCTGTGGACGTCTAAAAGCACTTCCACATGCAAGTACACCCTGTAGGAGCTAATGCTAATGATAGAGCCTCTCTCCAGCAGAACAAAAGGTACACTTCAGCTTCTGTGCTTAGTCATAATTCGCTCATGCTTCAAGATCCATGCTGCTGATGTAGTATCTTCCATAGTGTACTGATTTACCACGACTTCCATAAATGCATTACTGAGCATGGTCGAACTTGAATGTGCCTGGTGTTGAATGTTTGGAATTGAAACAGTCTCAACTATGTTGCTTTTCAGCACTGATAGCAATAATCGGTTCTGCATTAAACCACCAACTCAATGTCAGTCAAAACATATGCAGTGGATATGTTGTGAGTCAAGGAATGCGAGAAAACGTTTCTAAAACCAAAGTTATTGGAGTTACTGGCTAAAATGCAAAGTTGCATGTAATATAACATAAAATGCATATAACAAGAGACCATCTGGACAATAAGTGTCATTTCTTTTCCGGAGAAGTGTGGGAGAATTGAAACCTCTTTTGCAAAATTTCGTTGCCTTGGGATGTAGTCTCTGAGCTGCAAATTGTTTTGAGGCAGAAAACTGAGACATGAAATAAAAATCCCAAGAAAAACAATGCTTGAATATTATTTAAGTTAGTTTTCCACATTAATGCGGTGCAGTATCTGTATAGCGTGCAAGAACCATGAAATGTCTTATCTTTATATACATTGTTTTTTCTGTTAATACAGCTTGATTTTAAGTGATTCAAAGCAGTGATATTCAAAGCAGTGAAGCGGTGCAAATGTTTCTTGGAGACTACTTTACACATATTGAACCTCACAGTATGGCCTCAGGATGACCCTGCAAGTTCTGCACATGGTTCAGCTGTGCACATTGTCATGCAGTAAGAGACCTGTGCTCGCAGAGAGAAGCTCAGAGTTGAGACCAGGTCCTCAGAAAAGCTTGAAAAAATAAGTTGCTCATTCTATGCATACTAATGCATGCATGTGTTGCAAGGTGCTTCATTTCTGCTCGCTCCAGTTGGCTCATCTTACAGTTGGTTGACTGGCCTGTCATTTCCTCTTACAATAAACCTATAAAATGCCATAACATTACCTCAGAAGTGCAACAGTGGCAGAGCAGCTGGGTGAAGGTCAAACTTGCAAGTTCTGCTGAAGTTTCCTTGAGCAGGACAATTAATCAGTTCAATGGGAGCTGAGAACCACCAACTCTCAGAACTGCAGCCCAGGGTGCAATCTGCACAGACCCTCGGCACTGGTGACCAAACGCTACGACCACGTGAAACAGGCAAGTCAGACAGTGACAATGTGCTCAAACCACAACAGCGCATCAGTATCCTCACTCTCAACCACCACGGTTTTTACCACATCTGCATCCCCCAAAACAAGGGTGAGGAGTGAGAATATGTCCAAACTAAACTAAACCACAGATGTAAGCAGGCACACACACACACAAAGACTGACAAACACACTCATGCACAAATTCTTGCATGCACACACCTCTATTAATTATTAATACTTTTCTGCCAGAAAGCCCGTAATGTTGAATGCTGAGCTACGTGAGAAATTTGAAACACTGCATTACATCTCTATCTCTGTGCCAGTTTCTTTCTCTCTATCCTGTTCTCTTACTGTCTCCTTCCGTCTTGCCTTTTCCACACCTCTAACTGTTGTAGGTCTTTCATATCCATTCTCTTTTTCATTTGAACGAAATTGGGTTGAGTGACTCCGCTAAAAATCAATCTCCGGACTGCAAAAGAGAGGTTGACAAAATAACCCTGATTTATTCTGGTCATTCCTTTAATTTAAACATGAAATAAACTATTTGGGTCCAAAATCTTGAAATCTTTCAAATGTTCTGTTATGTGATAATCTTGTCATTGTGTTTTTAATTTGACACATTAAGCAACATCCCTTCATGATTGATGTTTTTCCATCTCTACACAGTATGAACAACATTTGATATCTGCAACATTTTCCATTTTCCATTCCATTTTTCTGTGGAGCTGTCTTGCTTGATTTCATCACGTACTACTTGTCAATCATCAGGGTACACTGCTTTTTACCAACCTCAGCAGTAAATAGTTCCTATATTTGTATGGAAACACACTGTGTAAACCCAGTCTAATGGCATTCAGCCCCGCAAATTCCAGGCAGCGTGCTTGATGCTTATTTGCTCAAACTGCCTCCTCGGAGGAAACCACTGCCAGTCCCCGGAACTGTGCAATTCAAATGTGGTTAACAAGCGAATGAGTCGACAAGCCGAACCAAGCAAGCTGCCACAAAACTGATGCAGCAGTGCCGCATCTCTCCTCCCTCCCTCCCTCCCTCCCTCCCTCCTCTCCTGCTCCACCATGATTGGAATATATGAGAGAGAGAGAGAGAGAGAGAGAGATCCCCTCCTCCCCTCAGCTACTCCTGTGCCCCCTCCAGACTCCTTGATTTGAGGGAGAAGAGAGAGGAGGTGACAGCCAACACAGGCTGTCGTCCACCTTACCTCAAACCTTCCTGTGTTCACGGTTCACACAGGAGTGGAGGTGACAGGAGGCACATGGATAAAAGCACCACACACACGCACACACACAGGGACATGCACACATACATGTGCTGACATACACACACAGCAGCCTTCACTAGCCTGTGTGTGTGTGTGTGTGTGTGTGTGTGTGTGTGTGTGTGTGTGAGATTCAACCAGTGGTTTTATCGCAGAACAACATGTTCTACGTGACTCAGCTCACCATACAGGGATGGTGGGCTCCACGCCTGTTCTTCTTCACACACCTCAGCATCTTAGTGCATTCTTTTATGGCTCAACTAGATCATCTATTTTCGTCTGAAAAATGTTTTGGCTCAAGTCTCAACAAAAGCAACAAATGACAATTTATTACTTTTCATTTTTAAAAGAAGCAGTTATTACATTTATTTTTTTTTATTATTATTTATTTATTTATTATTACAGAATGTCATTTTTCAGAAGTGGGCATTTAATTTTGAAAGAGAAAACTCTTCTGTAGTATAAAAAAAAGTGTGCATATTGTCTCTCCACCAACAACTAAATGAAATGCTGTGTCGCATTTAAAATATTGGTGGTCAAGATAGTGATTTTATAATAATGTATGCAAAAACAAAACTAAGACTGCAACGTTCTGAGGATAATAGGATGGGGAATGTCTGGCTATCTAGATGATAAAGAGCAGAGGATGATGATATAATTGTGGAGTTCAGGTTAGCGTGAGATACCAACGTACATTCTCTGAAACGGCTGACATTTCATTACTCAATCAAACACGCCACCTCTGTTTATGAAGGGTGGCTCAGCAGCGTATTTACCGTCACACGTAGGTAAGGGATGGCTCCACCAGTGGTTCTTCTCACATACTAGAGGCTCCTCATGGCTAAGTCTGTAGCCAGAATCACAACCAAATGATACTGTGGACCCAATGGAGAAATCTTGCCCATATCGAATACCATTGACAGGGATACCAGGGTCCAGGCATGAGTAGCTGTCCACAGTAACACCTGAAAAAAAGGGATTAGATGTCTAAATTGTATGTATGCGCATGAAGACTAGACTTTTATCTTTAGTTTTGCTGATCTGCATAATCTCAAACTCCCAGATGGTTTGAATCTTCACATGACGCACCATGCTGTGCAATAATGGCTGTTTGTTTTTCGCAGGTAATGACCGCAAGCGAGTCCAGCTCGTGAAATGGTGTCTGGTGGACTACTTGTGAAACTTTCTGTACTGACATAATGCACACCTACTGTCATGGTCGTGCTGCTGTTATGTCTTATTTTATGTCAATATTTTAAAGTCATCTTTGTATGTTTGAATGCATGTCCAATTGTGTACATGCTTAAACATGCTGTATCTGACTTACTTTCATATAATATTTTGAAGCCAGCATTTGATCTGCTGTTATCGGTGGTAAACAGCAGATAAAGGAAGTTGCTGCTGCTGAACAGGAACTGGGGCACCTGGGTACCATTAAAGGAGCCAACCAGAGGAGACAGGAGGTTTGGTCCATCGTGGATCTCCAGAAAGTCATAACCCAGCTCTGTCTGGAACCTGTGACACAACAACATCAGAACATCACAACGCTGGTAGTAATAATTTGAAGTGACATTTAACTTAAAACAAGCAGGACAATGCAAAACTGGGAAAAACATTCAAGCTAATGTTCTTCACATAATGCTGGATCTGTTTGCAGCAATCATACCCAAACATTAAAATGAGAGCTTATCAAGGCAACATGAAAATAATGCTGTTATTGAATCACTGTGAAGGCCAAATGGTCCTTAAATCTTGCTAAATTTGCATTGTATAGCTGTAAAATAATGGCTTCTGATCTGAGATAATCACAGATGAAAATCAAACTTTCTTTACGTGTGTATTTTTTTTGGTTGTTTAATTGAGATAGCATGCTGCAGGGAGACAGGAAATAAAGAGGTCAAGTATGCCAAGCCCTCTACAAGTGGTTGAGCCAATATTGTTAAATGCACTTTACAATTAAATAAAATTGAAACGGAAACTCAAACCAATGTAAAATGATTTTACAGGATCCTCTAAAGTCTTGCCTCTTTCACCTGTTCACAGCTCACAGAACATATAACTTAAACCAAAATACTACCCAGCCTCACTGATCAGTGTAATGTACAGCTCCCAATGTTAATTATTCAGCCTATGAGATGATTATTATATTCCTGGTGATCCCCATAAACTTCAAGTCTAATAAATCTTTGCTTGTCAGAAGTAACTGACGATGAGTCTGATGGATCTGCACAGTTCAGAGCTCCGAGAGTCTTAATTATGCCACCCACCTGTCAAATGTGATTTTGATGGAGCGTCCAGGTTCGGATTCAATCACCCACTCACAGCTGAGGGAATCTTTGTAGTAACCAGGCCACCCAGGAGACAGAATCACTCCATTTGGGGCTGAATAGTGGCCTCCACATGGGGCTGAGGGAGGAGGGGACAGAAAGAGGGAAGGTATAGAAAGATAAAACGAAAGATCAGAGATGATTTGTATCAAAACCACCCAAGTCTAGTCTGAGTCTAGGTGAAGTCCAAGTCCATGTTGATGTTCAGTGAGTAAGACCTGACAGACAGATCCGTCCAGATTCTGTATGTATCTTAGCCTGGTCCACTAGCAGCTGACTTGTAGGTTAACAAGTGCTATGAGATAACTCTTGTTATATAGCGCTATATCATAACAAGAGTTATCTCATAGCACTTGTTAATATTGAGTAAGTCTAGACTAACTCTATATGTATAGACCCAACAATTCCACCATGAGCAAGCGCTAGGCGACAGTGGCAAGTATATTCAGGCATGTTCTGATTACGCAATTCAACAATAGTAGACCATGATTTATTAGTTACTTTGGATAACTAGCAATAGTTCTCCTAGATACCTTATATCCATGTGATCAGTCCAAAGATGAAAACATTTAATTTGAGAAGAATAAATTATTTATTTAAACCTACATTAAAATTAAATTTGGGGGCAGTGCAACAAGTTGTAAACACAACACTGACAGATGTGGGAAACATGTTAGCAAACAGTTTGCCTATTTACACATTGAATATCAGCTCTCCTTTTAGCTCTGTTTTGGTCTCCACCAATTCCTGAGGGAAATATTTGGCTCGTTAGCTGCTAAAATGCTCCACTTTTTTCACCAGCTAGACACTGACTTTGCATATCTGCCGTTTAGTTTTGAGTAGGTAGTGTACAGTGAGGTTTTTCACTGAAAACAGCTGCCTGGTGCTGCTGGAAATGACACTGAACAGTTGCAAATTGCAGTCCATGAAACCAAAAGAACAATGAAAGAAGAGTCGGGGGATGATTATATTTGCATTAGTCACATCTTCACTAACATCAAGTAATGTCAAAATATTGACTAGGCAGCTTTAAACATACTGTAAAGAAAAATTTTAAACACACTTACATACATTTGTACGCAACAATCAGGTCAGAGGTGGACTCTCATGAACACACTTATGAATCAATAGATCTGTTCTATTGCATGTTCATTAAAAGCACAGATGAACTGTGTGATCTAGTATTCTCCTTTATTAATAAACTAAGAGAACATTTCATTGCTCACCGCAAAATGTAAGAAATGCAAAAATATATGCATTAACAATTAAAGGAACATATGAAGTATTTTCATAATCATAATTTCTAACTATAAATGAGAGTTTAGCAGAATTTTAACTGTAATCATGAGGTTACATTAGCCAGGATCCATTCTGTTTCACTCTTCTTTTAAATTTTGATCTTATCTAGAGTTGAACTTTTTGTCTGAAGACAATTTGTTCTGGTCTGTACCTGCTGAATACAAGTGAGTGGATTTTCCATCCTAGTAGTTACAGACGCATTAGCTACAAAGCATCTGGAGACCTGCAGCACCGCC
This sequence comes from Gadopsis marmoratus, assembly GCA_036023855.1. NCBI lineage: Eukaryota > Metazoa > Chordata > Actinopteri > Centrarchiformes > Percichthyidae > Gadopsis > Gadopsis marmoratus. The sequence goes on from JAVQJF010129401.1 coordinate 41,016, forward strand.
TTTCTTTGTCCCACCAACAGTAGCCGTGTTGCACATTTCTGAAGTGAATTATATCTGCTGTGGGAACTTATAGTTAAAGCACATATACCGTGTTAGACCTTTTCGTTCCAAATTAGATTAATAGTTAAATTTTACATTCCTATTATACTGTCCTTCGGTACAAGCTGTTAATTAGACTTTGCGCTAATGCCACTTTGACAAATGATTATATTTCTAAATGGTAATATAATTACTGATGGCATATGGATGATAAATGACAGTGTTATAGTGTTAAATGGACTATATTATATATATATTATACTATATACATTATATATGTAACAGCTATATTTGAAATAACCTCAGTCAAATTACTAAAAAACAGACTTCACTTGACTTTTCAAGGAGGGGGTCACGTTTCCTTGTTACTTTAATAACATACCTATGATCATTATAACAATAATAATAATTATGATTATATAATCATATTCATATACATGTCTCCATAGATCTCTTCCAATTGATAGCTTATAAGAAATGGTTTTATATTCTTAAATGCTACAATCAGAGTATATTTGTAAGCTAGTAGCTACATGTGTGGCAGCAGTGTATTAATAAATCTTCCCCTGGATATTTAGGTTAACTGGCCACCTTAACATCCTTTTCCCTCTGACGAGCTGACAGCAGATAATTTCCACCCCCTGGGTCTTTATACTGTAGTAATGATGACATCTTGGATGACATATTGCTCCCGAGTTAATAGTTTAATCAGCAATCTAGTCAATATTTACCTTCACATTTAGGGATGGGCCCACTCCACATGACTTTTCCTTTCTCTAACTGACAGGAGATTGTTTCGGTTCCTTGGGTTTTGATAAAACCGTCCTCGCAGACCACAGAGATGGAGCTGCCAAGCTGGAAGCTGTCTCCAAAGCGACGAGCGTTGATGGGAATGCCAGGGTCTGGGCATTCATTGTGGCCAAATGCTGGGGCAGAAAGTTACAATGGGACACAGAAATGATGAGGAAGATATTGGAGACTAGACGCTCACAGAGAGAGACAGACACATACATGAGAAATGTTATTAAAGAATATGAGACCGATACTTAATGGGCACTCGCAGGCCACATTTTCACATCATTTTGATGTCATTTCTGAGAACTAATCATATAGATACTGTATATCGCTGCAATGTGATGTCTGAGTGTTCAGTCCTGGCCAGGGAATATCTATAAATTTCCCTTGTAATCTGTCAGTGGTATTTTCCTGCTCCGATTTTCTATATCGTTGCTCATACACTCATCGCTCATGCTGACGTATATTTGCACTGTGCTGGTGTTGGATCTAAAAAATTAAACTTCTGATGAAACTCGTGAGTATGTGTGATTCGGGATATGGTCTGCATCATCAATTAGAAATAAAAGTCCAACCTTAAGATTCTCATGTTTTGCCAGTTGAAGTAATCACGGATGATCAGGTGATAAAGAAATATACACAGAATGGTGTCAGCTGAAATCACAGATACACTGTGAGGAAACTTGTGGACGGAACGCTTCAGAACTTTGGGAAATATGTCTGTTTGCCATCAAGCCCACAGTCAGACAGGAAGATCAATATGAATTTCCATTTCTGTTTATCTGGTATGGAGATGTTTTAGCCTAAATTAGCTCAAAGACTGCAAGCAGGGGCAAACACTTCGCCACCATCAAAAATGAACAAATATGCCTTTCAGAAAATCCAAATCTCTCTTATTTACTGTACGTATTGTATCCTGCTGTCTAGCAAGCAAGTCATCAATGCACCTAAGAGTCACCTGGGTTTTGATCAATTACAAAAGTTTGCACAGCTGACAACTTCACAATAAATACAGAACTTCTGAGGTGTTAACGGCTCCTAAAACACTAATGTCTTGGTTTCAATTTTGACACAGTTTAAAGTCACAAGGTATGATGTTTAAAAAAAAAAAATACAGGCAATTTGGAAGCTTTTGGAAGGTGTGTTGTTGCTAATCGAGGCTAAACACATCCTGGTCCTCTCTCTGTACTGAATGCAGGAGAGATGAAAAAAGATATCAATCTTCAATCTGACTCTGGCTACGACAACAAACAAGCCAAAAGGTACCAAAAAAGTATTGCTTTAATTCTTTCCATGCCTTATTTTTCTCTTTATTCTGCAACCCACAACTCTATTCATAGCTGCATTATTGACCACATGACCCCTCTTGGATCAATGAAGTTTCTCTTTTTTCTTTTCCAGCACAACTCTTTTGTGTTGTTGAGGCTTCCAATTCTGATCACCCCATGAAAGAAACCCTACTGGGCCCCTAACATAGAAATCAAAATTTTTGGAGATTAAAATAACATCATAAAAATCTGTTTTTATATGTATTATCGCATTCTGCTGCTGTATAAATTGCGCAGATTCTGGTTTCCATCTTCATCCTTTGCCTATATTAACAGTATTAACATTTTAGGTATGTTATCATGAGATTTAACATGAGATTTATGATGCTTTATTAGAAATAACTACACAACTGGTGTTAGATTTAATGGACAGCGTGCTAATGTTTTCTAGTCTAGATAGCTAACAAATATCACACAAATATTGGGGAATGCAGTTATAATAAAATCTAAATAAGAGTTAATTAGCTAGTCATAGCTGGTGGTAGCTCACCATCACGTTAATAATTACTGCGTGAATGTACAGTAAGTAGCTACCTGTAGCTAGCAAGCTTTGCCTAGGCAGGAACCGTCTGTCTACACTGACTCACCACTGAAATTCTTCTGTCTTTCTTTTCCTGGAAAAAACGTGGAGAGTATCTGCATCCGACTGCGAAAGCAGGCTGGTGCTACATCCTGCCGGACAGCCGGAGCAACTGTCAGACCAGCTTGGATAAAGATGCCTGCTCTGATTATGTGTTTAATTTGTCATCACATATTTCTTTTTGAATAACACTTTTTTATTAAAACTAATTACTTTCTAAACACTTAGGGGCACCTACCAAGCTGGGGCCCCATGAATGATCCAGGTTTACCTCCACTTAACGAAGCCCCTGCTTTTAGTGAATTAAGATAGCTTTTTATCTAAAAAAAATGAAACATCCAAAAATACAAATCCAAAGGACCTGCACCTGCTGGATGGATATACTCTTTCAGAATGAAACCACCTCACATATAATACAATTGCTAGATGTCTAGGCTTGAACGTCATGCATAAATTTCATATACAGTCATATGAGACGTGCCATTTTAAAGCTTCAAGACAGAATAATTCCTCAGACATTCCTGTATTATTATGCTGCAAAAAAAATACCTACCATACCTAAATTATTGTCTTTTTCATGCCATAACCATGTATCAAACTATACTCAAACTCAGATTTTTTATCAATATACTATGGCCACATGTCACCCTTTTTTGCAGCACAGCAAATACAATTGGTATTTTCCCTGTTTTAAAATAAAGTAGAATTAAAAGAAATAGGAAAATGACATACTGCTGTACGTGATATTAAACCCTCTTCCTGACATGGAGTGATCAGCCTGAAACTCTAGCCTCAGTGTGTTGGTATTGGACGTCAGATGGGAGGGACTCTCAGCTCCAGAGAACCTCCCGATGACAACGGCATCGTTTGTCTCGCCGTCTTTCACAGTTAGGGAATCGTAGGGTGCCTCGAGGTCAAAGTCATTAAATGCCAAGTGGATCCTGGAGCCTGGATCTGATTGGATGAGCCAGACACAGTTCATGTTGTTCCCATAGCCTTCTGGGTAGTCTGGGGAGAGGACGGTTCCTGAGGGTGCTGTGAAGTTGGACATGCACGGGACTGTGGGAGCAAGGCAAGTACAGAAATGCAGGCAGGCAGGCAGGCAGGCAGGCAGGCAGGCAGACAGGCAGGCAGGCAGGCAGGCAGGCAGGCAGGCAGGCAGGCAGGCAGACAGACAGACAGACAGACATTAGGAAAAGAAAGGGAAGGGAGGGAAAAGTTTCAGTTAAATATTCATCGCCACAGCATCATCGGTCATAATCTGCTCCAGGCCATAATAAACTCTGTGCTGTCACCATGGTGACAGGTCAGACTGAATGTTATCAACATCACAGCAGAGCAAATGCCATGGGTTTTTTTTCCCCCCTCTGTGGCCATGTCTCTGAAAATCAAATCAAATCTACAAATTATTTTAATACTTACATATGCATATGGGGATGTTTGCTGACCACTGATTGTTGTCTTGGCAGGAGATAGTTTTCTCACCGATCAGCTCGAAGCCAAACTGGCACTCAAACCTCAGGATTCCTCCATTTGAGAAGCTGTCCCCTTCTCTTATTCCATAGAGAGGAGTCCCAGGGTCACCACAACTCTCTTTTTCTATTTCTGTAAAGACACAGTTTCAGAAGGAGACATTAACATCAGCGTGTTATTCGTCTGTCCCATAGACCTCCATAGTTGTCCAAAAATCATGCATCAATAAGCCAAATTGTTGGCGTGGGTGATATGTTCCTTCTTGAATACTGCTTATTTTGAGTTGGTCACTAGTATCTTTGTCCTGCTGCCGTAACTAATTACCAGCGCACGGAATCTGTATTAATCAGCAGCAAAAGTTGGTACCCAACAAATGTACTATATAGACCTGTTTGAGTAACACTAGAGCGTCCAGATGTTATAAGATTGTTTAAAAAGGAGAGCAAATGTTTATGATCCATTTAATCTTCAGTAGGACCCAGTGGGCTTGGGCTATTGAGAGAAGGACTAACACATTGCTAGTTATGGTCTTTTTTGACAAAAAGACAAGCTAAAAAATATTGCTGGCCTTATCCTTTTACATGGATCTTGACCTGTCCAGAAATAACTTCTAGCATACAAGGGGTAGACATAATAATAATGTAAATCCAATAGATTTAAATAAAATATTAAGTAGCTTAATCACAACTAAAAACACTGCCATGTGGGTGGATTATATTATACAGTCAGATATGGAATGAAAAAGAAACTATTTGTCAAGAAGAACAGCCTTGAGAAAATTACTTACATTGGTCACAAGTAGGAACTAGGCAAATGATAGAGGTATATAACATACAGTACAAAGGATTTCAAACACCGCTAACTGGCATGCAACTTCATGATGCCAACCCGACAAGCTCTTTTTATTTACTTTTTCTTGTCATTTTTTCTATACACTGTAACTGTATGTTCAAACTGGAAGTGAGGAGGTGAAGGAAAGCAGTTAAGCCACATGGATTGATATTATTATACTAGGCTGGCATTTTTGCAAAAGAAAATGATAAGCATTCTCAGTGAACATATTTTACAGCTAGCTTATCCAGTGTCTGCACTTTAACAATATTTGTAAGTCACCATGTGGCGTTATCAGCCTCAAATACCCAGTGGTAATGTCCCCCTGCTGCGAAACACTATGTCATGCTACAACAGCTCGCCATCCATTTTGAACAGAAATATACTGTCGAGAGAATAGAGTCCTGTTGAAGATGATTGGTTCTGCTGGTTTGGTGCTGCGTCAGGCGAATTTCTCGAATGCTTCTTTTTCTTAGTTCGCGTAGCCTGGAGCAAGTTTGTTTCCATCTCTTTCTGCATGCCTCGTTCCCCTGAGTTTGCAAGTATTCATGACACCTCTTTTTTTTCACATTCAGTCTGACCATGAGGTTAGACAGATCCTTCTTTGATTCTATATGAAGGTGCCACCGTGTCATCATAATTCTCTTTCACATTTCGTGAACGGTATCTGTGGAAATATATCCTCCATTTCCCCAGCCTTCCTCTCCTTTATTCTTCTGCTTACCTCTCCTATTTTTGGTATTATTTACAGGAGTGGCCCATGGCAGGAAGCAAAGGTGTGTACTATGTGTGTGTGCATTTCACTGCTAGTATATGTAATGTGTGTGTGTGTGTGTGTGTGTGTGTGTGTGTGTGTGCCTGTGTGCGTGTCTGAGTGCGTGTTTGTGATGTATTGCATTAATTTCCATCATGACATAGTCTTTATGAGAACCACAGACTCAACCAATCACAACCTGCAAACACACACACCTACACACACACACACACACCTAGCAGAAGAAAGAGAACAAATTGCTTTGGAGAGAAAACAGGCATACTGTCGGAACATTCCTATACTACTACTCTCACACACACATAAATACTATACATGCATGCACCACACACACACACACACACACAAACAGAGCCACACAATCACAAATCCACAGACAGTCTCGCTCATAGCATCACATACAGGAATACACACACACACACACACATCCCTCTGTCTCTCTCACACACACCAATAATCCCATTGTGTTTGTAACAAGGCTGACGGATTCACAAAGGGGATTAGGCTCCTCAAAGTATACGTATGTGTGTGAGTGAATATGCAATAAACCTAAAATACAATATTAGGTGTGTGATTGCACATTGAGCCCCATTCCATTCTGTTTTATAATACTCCATCATGCTCACACCTAAACGCCACACAAACACAAACGGACACACACGTGCATAAAAGGAATGTATATGCACTACCTTCAAAGATCTAAGAGAGTAAGGTAATAGATTTTGGGGCGATAATGAGATTGGACAAGAAAAAAAACTTACTGGCTGTTTCTCTTTTGTGACCATTGTGGAATTGATTTTACAGCTAGGTTGCTAATATTAATCGAATGCTGAATGTATAGTTGTATGCATTCTAATGTTTGTCATATGCTATAAACTGTCTTTAAGCAAGATGTGGCCGTTAGTTTCAATATGTCTATCCCTTACCAACGTCTCCAAAACAAAAGCAAGATATATTAAACTCATTAAACCGCATACAATAATAATCTAAGGTAGCTGTAATAGCCACAGAAGAAGAGGGATTGAGTGGAAGGTCTTCTGTATTCTCAAGCAGGTTTGCAGCATGGGGAAGAAAAGGAGACTTTCAGCCTGGCTAATTAGCTTACGGTTGTCTGAATCTGTGACCTAATGGGAGTGGCTCAAATTGACTTGTTCACACTGCAGACATCAGTGAGGACTGTTTGTTGTCTGAAAATGATCTTGTTTATTGCACTCATAACGCAACGTTCCTAACCAGGCCACTGAGGAGCTTTTGAGGATTGATTTGATAGGAGATGCGTACAAGACAGACATCAATTTTCTGTTCTCATTAAAACACACAGTCTCTGTCGGGTCTTGTTACATGAAGTGCAAAAAGTGTTCTTTATAATCGGCGGTGTAACTCCCACACATACCTGCAACTCTCTGTAAATTGAACTTCAGGAATACGGAAAATGTCTTAGATATGGACACATCAACGGGCAGAAATACATCACTCCAGTCTGCCGTAAAAAAACTCAAACACAAGCCCAGGCACTGTCTCGTGTCCCTGTGATAGTCTTTCTTCTGGTTCTAACATCATCGGTGAATTTCAGGACGTACCTGTCCTCACAAAGATTCCCACAATCTATTGTACAGAAGGTACAGATGAGAGAACAGGACATCCACATCTCAAAGGCATATTTGCAATATTTGCTCCACTAAGATGTTACTGTCACTTCATCTCACCATCCGAGAACAACATGTTAGAACTTCAGAATAAATAACTAGACAAATGTTACATCAGTGTACACATCTGTGCGTTAGTACACTATGTTATATCAAAACAAGGGAGAAAAACCAATAAAAACCTGCCACGGATATACTTAAGAAAGGGTAAAGCAGCATTTCCCAAACATCAAAGAGTCTAATGAGCTCTAAACCATCTGGAGCTGCTTCTTGATGAGCCTTTCAAATTACTTCAAGACCAATGAGAGCCAAAACGGCATGTCGTATGTTCTAAGTAAGCACAGCTATGCTTAGTCAAACCCTGTCAATTTAATCTATCAGGAGACCCCAATGTTGGGGAAGTTGCTTTTGAAGGTTGAAACGACCATCACTCATTGGATAATTCTTCAGTCATTGTGGAATCAAAGTCGCTTTGAAATGTATGGAATATATTATTGAGTCTTAATGAGAGAAATAACCAATTTTTCACAATGAATAAACTACAGATATAGAATTTCAATGTCAGTAACACTGATGGCTACAAGAGGACTGAACATTAGATGAGTCAATCATTCATGACTGGAAATTTAAATGCGGTTTGCAGTTCTGTGATTAAGCCCTGCCCTTCACAGGTACCTCTGTAGCACACATGCATGTATATACGTGTGCACACACACACACACAACCAAAAAAAAATGACTGGCTTTGACTCACTGCCCCAATATTAAGGTTATTGACTGTAAAATTGAACCAAATTTCTGGGTATGTCGTGAATGAATATTTCATGAATTCAAATTTCATGGTGCTTCAGCCGCTCTGAATGAAATGCTGTTTAGTGCTGTGCGATTAAGAGGGTCCCTCTCAGGACCTGGACCTCAGAGCTGCAACAGCATTGAGGTCCTGTGGAACCCAACAGGAAATATTTACAATAACTCTGGTCGGAGCATGGCGGTCTGCATTATTATCACAGGATGAAATTTCATATATGAATACATGAGATGCTGTTAACCATGTTTGTGAATGCTGTGTCTTCCAGTAAATGATGATACCAAATAAAGTTCGGTTGCAGTTCTGTTTTTCCCTCCTGTGGCCTCCTTCAAGCTCTCACTTCTCATCCTATCTTAATCCCTCCACTTCAACTTCACACATTTTGGTAGACATCAATAATATGTAGCAAATTTCAACCTTTGATTTAATCTGATCAGACACACACACACACACACACACACAGCAGCCTATCGAACAGGGGTCAACTGTGCAGTAAAACTCCACCTTGACATCTTTCCCTCCTGTAAAATACGTCACGTATTAAAAACTATAATAAAAGGAAATGAAAAATGTCAAAAGCAAGAGCTGACATTATGACCCGGTGATGGGATCCTGGCGAAGAGAAGAGGTAAAAAAGAAAAAACAGCAGCCCAAACAGCAATAGTAAACTAACATTCATACTCACAGATGGGAATTTTATTTTTACTTCTCCCCGAAAGAGGCTGTGATATCACGTTTGACGCATGATGCATAGATGCAGACTAATAACACATAACACCTGGCATGTGGAGGAAATGAGCTAAAAAGCATTGTCATGAGATTAACACATAACCCTCTTACAACTGGCTGTGAAGCAGGTACTTGATGTGTATGCTGCACTTTGTGGTCTCCTGGCACAGCATTATGTACAACACAGTATGATGGGATAATGCTAGAATGATGCACGTTAAAAAAAGAAAAAAGAGGGGATGACACATCGCCGGAAACAAATTCTCAAAGTTACCATTTACATGTATTTCAATGAAAATGGATGAGAGGTGAGGCAAATGTTTGCACTTATTGTTTTATGTTTTGTATCATTTAAGGCCACCATATTGAAGAAAAAAAAATCAGATGTAAGTAATTATACACTGTATTAATGAATACACTATAATTTATATTGGTAATGTTGTTTTTACTTGTTCTAGCTTAATATATGAATGGTATCAATTATCTAGTTTTGACTACTTCTGACTGGTCTGATGGTGTCTTGATGATGTCTTGTTATTAAAAACTGATCACGAAAGACACAGCACACACCACCGTCCACCTGACAATCAATCTGATGCATGGGTGTCTTATGTTGCCACATCTATGGTCAAAATGTGGCAGCAGGTGAATGAGGGCAAGTGAGTGCCTATGCCTGTTTTAGTTGGCAGGAATCAGCTACTGCTAAGTGGAACAGAAGGTTCACTCTGTGTGGAGTGTTGAATCCTGCATCAATCCAATTGGCAGCTGCTGCATTTGAATTATAGAAAGCGATGGTGGTGCTCTGAAATCCCACTCTGTGGCGGCCCTTAATATCACAAGACTGCTGAAAGAATACTGATGAAGCCCCTGTGAGATCTTATCAACAATTTGAACGGACTTCGGAAGCAAAACACTGATTATAAAGGAAAATAGGAGAAGACAGAGTGAAGCTGGTGCAGTCTGTATATCCCTGCCCTAATGCCCTTGCTAGCCTCGCACCAAGCGCCCTATCTGACTGGGCGTATGACTGGTAAATGTATACATTTATTACTTTATGAAATTGACATTATTCAGATATCCAAAAGCTGCATAGGCCCCTCTACAGCCATTCCAACAAGAAACTTTAGTACATTTCTCCTACCTGCCCTGTTTGATGAAGTTGGCCATTCAGTTTGAATGATAAAACATATTCAAAATGTGTTGAAAATGTGTTATGCATGAATGATTAATGATTCCTCGGAAATAACATAATATGCCCATTGTATCTTATTGGTGGGCTTGTTTAAATCTCACTGTGGCAGTCTCTGCTTTCCACCGACCAAAAAACAATCTTAAGTCAGATATCATTCTGTAAACACACACAAAGAAACATGCATTCATGCATTAACACACCGAATATGTCATTTTCCTTTCATATAAAATGAAAATAAACCACTGGGACGCTCTTTTATTGTTGCTGATCTCAAACCATGAAGCAAATTAAAGGCAAATGCTGTGCTTTGAAAGTGCTTGCGCAAACAGTAGGTATTGTATAACTACACAATCGCACACAAACAAATATACACACGCACACTGAGATGTATTATGCTCTGAATCCTCAATGACACCTCTTTATGGACTATGCAGACAGATATATAAGCATATGATAAATTCATTTATTCATAGAGTAGACAGAAACTCCCTGAAACTTTAATATAAATGATGTCAATAATGTTGCAGTGCGCCCTTAAATCTATAGCTGTGACATGCTGCTTTACAGGCAGTCTGGACTGCTGTGTGCTGTGTGTGATTTGTATGCCTTGCAACAGGGAATGGAGTCAAAGTGTTGCTACTTTGGTGACCTTGGCTTTAATAATAGATGGATAGTGACAAGAAAAAGAGAGGGACACAGGGAGAGAGAGAGAGAGAGAGAGAGAGAGAGAGAGCGAGGGAGAAGCAGAAACAGAGAGGGAGTGAAGAGTGAAAAAGAGAAAGAGAGAGAGAGACAGAAGCAGGACTGAAGAGAAGGGAGTCTCTTCTCTTGTCTGATACAGGGGATGGGTATAGAGAGAGAGAGCAAGGGTGGAGCGGATAGACCAAACAACAGTGCATTAGAGAGCAACTGACAGAAAAAATGTTGTGATTATAGAAAGTAGGGCAAAAGAGAGAGAATGGGGGACAGAGAGATGGCTAATGAGGAAAAATGAGACAGACAGAGAGACAGACAGAGAGAGAGAGAGGGAAGAGAGGGAGAGGGAGAATGTGAGGAGTGAAAGAGGTGAGTGACTTGTTGGTGGAGCGCCGTTGGCTCACTGATGGAGGACCTGTCTAACACACACACACACACGCACACACACACCTACACACGCACACACACGCACACACACGCACACACACGCACACACACACACACACACACACACACACACACACACACACACACACACACACACACACACACAAACACTGTGTAGTGCATCGGTGACTTTGCAGCAAGGCTGGTGTTACTGATAATGTTTATATTTCATAGCCACGGTCCACTGTATGGGATCTGGCTTTAGGAATACACAGAGACACCCATGCACACACACGGTCTCTCTCTCTCTCGCTCTCTCTCTCTCTCTCTCACACATCTCGCACAGCCACCTACTAATACCACAGGCGCCCACCTTTATAGTAAATCTTGTGGGAGATGGAGCCAGAACTCAGAGACAAACACATTTATCTTGCACTGAGTATTGGTAGAACTTTTCAGGGTATTTGGGTTTGAGTGACAGTCAAATTTAAGGATATATATATATATACTTCCCGGCAAATGCACTTTTGTCACTATAGTGTACATACATGAAAACTAGGGAATGTCAAAAGTACTTACTTTAGGGAGATATGTCATAGCTCTAAATATGATACACATATTCTTTTCAAACATAAACAACATAAGGATTTTTAAGGTGGTTATTAAAGACTTTTGACAGTATGAACTTTTACAGTTATACAGTTGAAAAGTAAACATATCAGCTCTCTCTGGTTAGCAAACTGTGAAATGTAATGGCGACAGTGTGACAAGATTAAAAGAAAAGATTGCTCAATCAACACCTACAGGCCACTTTGATTATGCTTGTAGGAAAAATATGATATAAATGTATTCTCCATTGTCAAAAGAATATGTAACATATAAATGGAGAGAATACAGAAAAAAACACAGAAAGTCTGACCATTACGCTTGTACAATGGAGTATTATTTTAAGCATGGCTGCATTTAAATGGTGTTTCTCTCCATAAATTCTTCTATCGATCTCTATGGGGAAATTACTCAGGAGAAATGAATCAGGATATGCACAGTTATTGTGGTGAACCTCAGAAGATGCCATTCATGATTTCAAGTTGGTTTGACACCATGGCTATTTTTAAATATGCTGATCTTTATCTAATCATGTGTTTTAAAGTATTGCATGGCTCGGAGCAGATTATAGTGCATACTGCTTTAACAAAATAAATGAAGCATGAAGACTGTATTGTTACAGTTACTTTAAGAGAAATAGACTTGTGGCGATAGATTTGAATAATTTTGTACACTACAGATTTTTAAGTGTGCATACAAGGCTGGTGAATTTGAAAACACAACATAAAACAAAGGGGAAAAAATTTAATTCAATAGGACTGTCTGTTCTTCTAATGGCCGTTTAGTCACTGCATCCTTTGAACTTCACACGGAAACTCAAGGAGCATAAAGGGCAAAGATACAGTATATCAAAACAATGTGTCATTGTCCCACCACGTTTGGAACTCACTGCATTGCCAGACTCAGCACTGGGACCTCATTATGACAATAAATCCACAGATGATGACACCCAAACGAGGCACACAAAGTTCATTTCTGCAGCAAAGCTCACCTCTCTGTGTTTCATGGACTGTAATCAAATTCCCACTACATCTATCAAATAGAGAACTTTGGAAAGGTTAATATTTATAGTGTGGCAGGAGCTGCTTCAACAGGACAGATTTTTAAAAAAATTGTCTTTAATTGACGTTAACATAAAGGTCAGGTGTTGCTAGACAAACGTTGATTTAAACCTAAGGAGGAAACCAGAAAATGAAAGTTGAAGAGCATGTCCTGAAACGTATTCTATAGTGGGGAGAAATAAAATAGTTTTTGTCTGATCAAGAAAATGTGTGTTTTCCACGTGATGTGTGACAAACAAAATGACTCTTTTTAGGATCAGAAGCATGAAGAAAGTTGCAAAGGCTTTTTCAGTGCACGCACCCAGTGAACAACTTTCATAGGAATGACTGGGGCGCCATCTTTGAACACAGTAATAGCTAATACACATCTAATACAGGCTCACTTGGTCTACCAGACCAAGTCTGGTCATAACAGACCAAGTGAGGCTGTATTAGCAAAATCCCTACATATTGAACTGAGCAAATGTGTGTTTTACTGCTTATGAATTAAACTTTTAATTTTATGTTTCATGTTAAAGTGGATCGTAACACGAAGAGACAGGCTTCCCAGTCTGTAGGGTACACGATGGAGGTTCTTTGGTCTACAAACACAATGTTTTTAGAGATAAGATAAAAAAAACACAAAAAAACAACTAAAAAACACTTTTTAGTGCTTTCTCTCTGCTCTTCTCTCTTTTTCTCTCATACGCACCAACGCATGCTTGTTTCTTACCCTTGTAGTTGATCTTAAATCCTATGGATCCGACACTCTCATCTGACTGCAGGTGCAGCCACATCTGGTGGGTCATACTGACTATCAGGTCAGGAACAAAGCTACCTGATAGGCTGGGGCAGAAAATACATTACTTTTAAATCATAGTCATCATAATTACCATTATAAAAAAGTACAATTTTCATCCCTGCAATCAGAGCCATAATGAAATTCTCAGTGTGTGAACAAATTGCTGGAGCATACTGCGCTGTTTGGTTTGCTTTGGTTTTGCAGAATGATCCCGCAGGAAAGCAAATTGCTCCGAGCACATTCGTATGATCCAGCGTCTTTTCAGACTGCCAGCGCCTTGCATGAAACTTAACAGTGACCGACTCCAAAGTGAGTTTTGTAAAGGCCCGGCATCTGTTATCCTTTGTTGGATGCTTTTGGTGTTGTGAAGCGTTTGATTGACTGACAATAGTGCCGCTGCTCATGAGGGCAGCTGGTCATTATGGGAACACAAAGTGTGCTGCACAATATGCTTCATGAAATCACTGAAAGAAAATGCAGTGCCGTTAAAGAAGCACATTTCCTGAAAGTTATTACATTCTTACACCATTAGGTTGCAGAAGCTGTTTTGTTGCCATAATCTGCCTGGTACAACAGCTGACCCTGCTCTGTATGCATCTCATCACTGTAGCTCTAAGAAGACAACTTAATATGCCTGATTTTCAAGCAAGGACTAAGCTTTGAGAGTTTTTTGTCTTTAGTTAACTACCTCTTTTAATTTGATAAAAAGAATGATATAATTATGATACAGTGTGGGATTCACGGAGGAATAAACTATTAAAGTCAAGTGTTTATATTTATGAAGCCCAAAATCAAAAGTTGAAAAGACACATTCTATCCCTAGATGCTCATTTTGGAATCGAAAAAAAACATTTTCACAGGAAAAAAGCGAGAGCAATACTTACACTTGTAGTATAGTTGTAGGATCTCCCACCTCCCCGCCATCGCCTATAGTCAGAGTATCATAGGCTATCTCCAGGTCAAACTCTTCAAAGTTGATCTGGATTACCTAAAGTTCACGCACAAAAACACAGAGGCACAAATGTCAATTGACTGATATTTAGATTTAGTTTACAAAAGTCAGGGCTACTAAATCAAAAATCACAAGAAGACGAAGAAGCAGTTCCTGAAAACAAACAAACATTAGAAACCCCTACAGTGCAGGTACAGCTCTGAAAAAAAGCACTCCAACTTTTCCACAGTTCATTTTACTGAGAACTGATCATTTTACAGTGGTCTCTTAATTTTTCCCAGAGCTTTATATATCATCTCTGGTACAGGGGAATACCAGGGGTTTGAGGTTTGATTCCCGGTTAGGACACCAGTGTGGGACAAGAGTCACACCGGCTCGGATGGGTCAACAAAGTCTGTGTGACACTCACGGACATGAGTAGAGAATAAGGAATGATCCTGTGGGACTTCCAGATACAGACCGACAAACTTGTGATGGCGAACCGACCGGACATAATAGTGGTGGACAAGGCAGTAGTGATAGATGTATATATGGTAATTGAAGATGCAAAGCTGTGTCATGATATGTATAACATTAGGTTTGTGGCCTCTGTTAGGAAAACAAACAAACTTTTTAAATTAGAAATCGCATGAAAAATGTCAGAAATATATATTTTTAATTATATTGCCCTCCATAGACCCCATTCATGACAGCATATGCTCCTTTAGCTGTTTTTATGTTTAGACGGCCACCTACGATAATATCAATATCTCTCATGGAATTATACATGACCAAAAGTGAATCATTAGAATGAATTCAGCATGGTGAGAAGAACTAGGAAGTGGCGAGCAACGCCTCCTACACTGCGCTGGAAGATGGAGAATCAGCACACAGCTCAAAATCTGATCAGGAATTATTAATCCAACACTTTCTGTTTCATCTAAGACCAGAGAGAAGCACATTTGGCATAGGAAAGGGGGGGGATGAGATGAGAGCAACAGAAAGGGGAGAGCATATAGAGATGGAAGAAGATGGAGGCAGGTGGAAAAAGGGAGGAAGGAGGAGGAGGAGGCAACAGAGAGGAATGGGGGGGGTAATAATGAGCACATCTTTGATGCTAGCAACATACAGTGTTAGAATATTTCAAACTGCGATTCTGACTTGACCCTCAGGGAAAACTGAAACCTCACTCTGCCTATCCTATTTCCTCTTCCCTTTTCCTTATGAGGAATTTTCACATTTCCACATTCAATATTCTGCTGGAGGACTTCAAACGCATCCAAAACATCATACAGGTCTGAGAGTCTCCTGCATGCTGGTGTGTCAACAGTGAGCACATTTAGTGCATATTAATATCTTCTTTATTTCCGAGCATCTGTTTGGTAGTCTGCATTCAAACATACTGTTTGAGCCAGACGTCATGAATATAGTTTTCATTTTTTTTTTTTTTACTTTTCCCTTCACTATCTGCATCCTGAACACCTGGGGACATAATACCACTAGTGTGCATGTTGAAATATAAACAGCTTATCCTCGTTATGAACTTCACCAATGAATCTGTGAAGAAAGAGGGAACAAATGAATAACTGAGCACACAAAACAGTGGCCATGCCGTTCCCCTCACATGCTGTTTAACTACACTCCTCAAAAAAATGAAAGGAACACTTTTTAAGCAGAGTACAGCATCAAGTCAATAAAATTTCTGGGATATTGATCTGGTCGGTTAAGTAGCAGAGGGGGTTTTAATCAGTTTCAGCTGCTTTGGTGTTAATGAAATTAACAACAGGTGCACTAGAGGGGCAACAATGAGACAAACCCCCAAACAGGAATGGTTTTTCAGGTGGAGGCCAGCTTTTCTGACTGTTTTTCACTAGTTTTGCATTTGGCTAGGGTCAGTGTCACTACTGGTAGCATGAGACGGTGGAGAATGTTATGCTGCCTGTAACATCGTTCAGCATGACCGGTTTGGTAGTGGGTCAGTGATGGTCTGGGGAGAACTGACTGCCATTAGGTATCGGGATGAAATCCTTGGACCCATTGTCGGACCCTATGCTGGTGCAGTGAGTCCTGGGTTCCTCCTGGTGCACGACAATGCCCGGCCTCATGTGGCGAGAGTATGCAGGCAGTTCCTGGAGGATGAAGGAATTGATACCATTGACTGACCTCAGACTGTCTAGGAGCTAGGACCTGGTCCAGATCTGGGAGGAGATACCCCAGGACACCATCCGTCGTCTCATTAGAAGCCCTGACGTTGTCAGGCAGCATAAAAGCACGTGGGGGTCATACAAACTACTGAGTGCCATTTTGTGATGCTGCAATGACATTTCAGCAAAATGGACTAGCCTGCTGCATCATTTTTTCACTTTGATTTTTGGGGTGTCTTTGAATTCAGCCCTCTGTAGGTTGATCATTTTAATTTCCATAAAATGATGTGGCATCCTTTCATTCCTAACACATTACCCAGTACATATCAGTATAGATATCAAGCATGATTTGTTTCCCATTGACATCTGATGTGTTTTCAAAGTGTTCCTTTAATTTAACCCTTACTTTTGCACCAAGAAGAATAATCAATTTTTGAATGTGCTTGTGGCAGCAGAAGCAGTGTATGACATTACAAAAGACATGCGACACAACTGATGTTGCCATACAAAAATTATATCAAGAAAGCTGGAAAGCACCAACAGAGCGGAATGGAGATAAATGGGGGGGTGACTACAAAGATGAAGCGGTGATCTCCCGTTGCTCACAATGCTGACTCAGTCTTATTGGCATGAAAGGCACACGCACAGAGACACAGCAGCACTAGCACACATGTTGTCGCAAACACACACACGAAACACACTCACTTACACAGACAGGCACAGCTTTGTGGAGATTAATGTGCCTATTTCTGTGATTACACAGGCACCATTCACTCACTTATCACAATATTCCTACAAGTCCAAAGAAGGTTTTCAATACAACAGCAGGTCTGACAATAAATAAAGCACACCAGTATGCGTGAAGAATGTTTTTACATAATTTTATCCAAAGGCAAGACCAGATCTTGCATTCAAAGGGTTAACCATTATGATCAGCATAGTGAACATTGTTGTAATAACTTGTTGCAATAACCAGCTCATGTTTATCCTGTTGATGCTACCGGTGCAGGAAATAGTGCAAATGTGCACCAGAAAAGATTATCTCATACAACGCACAACTGATGGTTTAACTATGCTGGTTTGTATCAGAATGTAGGTGTACAGGTGAATTGGTGAATTCATCCTCTGTTTGCAGATGCTGCAGAGCATGTTGCCGTCAAGCCCATAAGTTTAGTTTCAATTAGTCCAGATCCAGAGTGTCTTCAGGATTAACTTGAATCTTGTCTTCTGAATCTATTTTTATATATTTATTTGACACACTTCATCTCAGTGTGGTTTCATCAAAATTATTTTTACACCAGCCTGGCATTTACTGAAGAACGAATATGTTTTACTACTGGACAATATTCCTATAGGTTCACATTAAGTCACAGCGGTGAGTAAATGCTATGCTACTACAGCTGCCATTCATCTGTGTGTCTGAATAGAGAGACTTTGCCATTTCTAGACACTGATTGCTATTTGGCTTATATTTGATCTTGCGGTGTGAAGTATTTTGTGAAGTAACTCTGTGAGGGCAATGAAGGCATCAACAAATTCAAAGAAATTTTACTGAGTAAGTAGCATATGGCACAAACTACTAGAAATAATGGCTGTTGGTGGCTTTGTTAGTTGGCTGTGTAATGGAGATTGTCCAGCCTTCTTTGGTTGTGTGATGGAAACAGACCAGACCCGTTTAGCCATGCAGTGTAAGACAGAGGAGGGCCTGTGTGTTCCGATGATGGAAACTGGTCTATCTCCTTGCATATAAGTCCTTTACAGAACACCCTAATGCCACATCAGCACAGTTCACACAGCATTAAACACAGCTAGAATATAACTACATTAACCATGTGCCCGTGTGTGTGTGTGAATGTGAAAGCTCTACTGAAGTCATCTTAGATCGGAACCTCATTACTGACACCGTGTGGGTTAGTGTTTATGTGTGTGTTCTGTATCTCTTTCAGTGGGTGTGTGTGTAGGTGTGTGTGTGTGTGTGTGTGTGTGTGTAGATGAAGCTGAACACTCATACAACACACATATGTCTCCTCTCCTCTAATAGGTTGGTGTTCATGGAAGCATCCATCTCTCTCTCTCCTTCCATCTCTCCTGCCTCTCTCTATCTTTCCATCTCTCTTGCTGTCACCCTCTCTGTCTCTCTCTTTTTAATTGGCTGCTGCATTCCCTCTTTTCATCCATCTATGGCTTATAGCCAATGAGGCGACGGAATTGGATTTCTGCTTGATAAAGCACTTCCTCTGGTTGTCGTGGAGACAATGATGTGTGGGAGGCTCCTCCCTACCCATACCATAATAAGATCTAGGGAAACTTTGAAGGTACAGTTACTGTACGAATATCTGTAACACCTGGTGAGCTACACAGTCAGTGATGTAAAGGGGCCACAGACACAGTCGGGGAATAGATTGTGACAGTACAGTACTGCATTTAACGTGCTTCCTCCTAGACGGTATAAATTGTGCCATTGTGAGAAGAGCCGGGCAATAGCTGATGAAGCCTGATGGCCAGAGCCTGTTGCAACTTAGTGTTTACCTCCCTACTTCAGTTTCATTGAGCTGAATCCACCGGGTGCCTCGTTTATAGACACCGATTTTTAACAGGAACCTGTGGGAAAGGCTATGCATGGCTTTTACTGTTGCTATGCAACTACTGTACGGAAAAATGCATTTGAATCACAGTGCTCTTTTTGCTAAATGTTTAACATTTTCTCTATCCTGAGCCCTACAAAAAGTGCTACGCTCTTTGTCCTGTCAAGAAGATTCAGATGCACGTCATTTTAATAACTAACAGCAAGCAAAAGAAGACATCTTTGGCTTGTGATTTCTGCCTCATGGCTTCAGTCTGTATGTCTGATATATGTAGGAATACAGGGCACTATTAAATTCAGTGCCTGTAAAAGTACAAAGAAAGCTCCCTAAAAGTGTAAATTTTCCTTCTGTATCTCTTGTGTTACATTCCCTATTTTTTTGTCATTTCCTTTGAGTTTGTCATAGTGATAGTGGTGTTAACTACATTTGCAGGATGGCAGCACTACGGTAGTCTTCTTGTATCCATGGATTATGCATTACTCTGTGCATGCATATGGGTATGAAGTGATGCAAAGCATGCTCATAACTGATGCTGTCACTGTATACCAGAGTGTAACCTAGCATTCATATGTGCTAGAGTGGTGTCCACACCTTTATTACAAAAACAAAAAAATAGCTGGAAACGTGCAGTAGAAATGAAGTGAGTTGCCTTATCTCATGTATCATGAACAGATGATATGACGCTGATATCACAGAAGATGGGAACACTGGCAGAGCAAAAGAAGAAACGAAATGATGGGGAAAATGAAGAGAAGACAATAGTACAGTAAGCTCTGTTTTTTTGAGAGAAGGAGAGGAACAAGGCAAGAGAGAAGTGCAGTAATGGCCATCTCATAATGCCATCCCCAAGGTTAAATGAGAAGAGGGGAGAATGAATTGGCTCTAAAGGCTAATTCTGCCAAAACTAAATGAAGCAATAACATCAGAGAGCTATAGAAGCCCATTAACACTTAACCTGAGAGAGAGGGAGCATAAGGAATGGGGCTGACAGAGACAGAGAGAGACAAATAGAAGAGAGGGTGAGCTATATAAACCATGCGTCTCTTTACCCTCAGAGTATGAGAAGGAGACAGTGAGAAATGGAGAATATGTGTGGGAATGGGTGCAGTGGAGAAAGTGATGTGAGGGAAACAGTGAAAAACAGGTTTTCCCCTCAAGTGCCCTCATCCTCCCTCCCTGCATTCTCTCTTTCTCCATAGTAATTCGATGGTTTCGGGCTAAGCTATTTAATGAAGAATCTGGGTAATTCTGAGGACAGGGCCTCTGGGAGTGAGGGAGCGGGAGGGATGGGCAGTGTAAAAACGAAAGGGGAAAAGAAGGATGAGACAGGGAGAATGAGAGGAAGGGAGTAAAGGATGGAATAGGGAGAGAAGCGTACAAGAAATAATAAAAAAAAAAGATATTCTGCTAGTGTGAGAGACGGGCTCAATTGGGACTGTTCCCCCACTCTGAATGCGTTTGAGTGCTCGCGCCATCACCCTCTTCCGCCTTTTCGGCCTCAGACTCTCTCTCTTTTCCAGGTTCGCCCAGTGTGTGTTTGCAATACCTTGTTGCCTTTCCTCCTTGGGAGAACTGACCACTCACTTGCCCACTAAGCTGCCCCTCATTCCCTCATCAGTCTCCTAATTCAGGATGGGTTTTTACTGCCGTTCGGCAGATCGTCGTTGCTCTTGCTCTGTTCTTGCCCGTTACCCATTTACCTGCCAGTTCCCCACTGTTTGTTTGCCTCCACCACATGGCCAACATAAGCCTGCATTTGAACTTGTAAATGATCTTTGACTTCATTAAATGTGTCTCTAAATATGCCATTTCCTGTTGCCCACTAATCACTTGAATTCCTAAAGCAACGCGAGCCTACAAACACTAAAATGTCCCTAACACTAACTGCAAGCAAAGCCTTAGGGATTTATTTTCCAACATGTGCCAATAATCTTTGATCACCCTTTTTCATGAAGTAAATGTGCAGTGAATGGCTTTGTTAAAGTACATGTTCTCCTCAGAATAATAATAATACTTCCTGTTTTAAATCATAAGTATGTCACTGGAGTATCTGTAAAATTTAGTAAAGTATTATTTGTTGAAAAAAGTATCTATTTTTCTCTGAAATTGATTGATTAATGATATTGGCTTCACCAACTTTAAAGCATCTGACACACTGGGTAGTAAGACAAGTCTGACAGTACCAAAGATGCTAATCCATGAGCAAGCTCTAGATTTACATACTGACATGCACTCGACTGTGCCTCTTCACCGGCATCCACGCATGAATACAACAATGAGTGAAGATGGGAGATGATGCGGAGCTATACTGAAGAATTTGTCACTCCTTGTCATGCTCATCTCTTTCTCTTGCTTTGTAATGCCATCTGGCTCTTTAAATGGGCTCAGTATATTAATAAATCTCCATTCATCTGTCTTTTACAATTTCCTGTCTTTAGAAGACCTGATCCTTGAATCCTGAGTACCCACCCTGACCTCGTCGACCTCGACCTTTATTGCTGTGGGTCTCAGATCTCTTAAACATTTAGATTGAACCCAACAGGATCCAAGAAAGAATCTGGTAACATCAGCAACACGGAATGCATCTTTAGGAGATTAAGACCACAACAACATACATAGATGTGGCTTAATCATGTTAGAGATTATACCTGTTATTTTATTTTAGACAGTTGCATTTTGGCCAGAAGCAATCAATACTGGATATTTGGATTCACACTAACATGAACTAGTTTTTGTTTTGTGTTTGTACAGTCTCCTTGTCCATTTCTGCCACAGAAGAGATAATTGCCACAGTTTCAAGAGGGAAACACAAGACTCTTTAAATTAAGTGAATTTTTGAATATGACATTCAAGAGTCTTTTTTTTTTAGCTGCAGTTTTACAAACTTGTTTGTGACGTTGTCTTAAAATATAAGAAAGGCAGCACTTTGGGTAATTTCCTTAATTTTTTTTCTTTAGCGGTAGAGAGGAAATGTTGTAAGAGATTAGGGGGATGACCAGCCAGACTTGAGCCAGAGATGTTGTGGTGTATGTGATATGTGTCTTAGCCACTAGGGCGCCGCCTCTGTGTTTGTTCTAAATGGATGTCCATCCATCTTCAGGTCAGGCAAGGCACAAATTTCAAAAACCATTAAGACCTCTCATTTGATGCAGTGTTGCACATGACATGTATGCTGTGTGGAGCAAAGAAGTACATGGCACGTCTATGGAAATGTTGGGTCTATACATATGGAGTTGGTTTAGACTCTATATTAACAAGTGCTGTGAGATAACTCTGTTATGATATAGCGCTATATAAATAAAATTGAATTGAATTGTATGATGTAGTATGATAAGAGAACATTACAGTATATGATAAGGTACTATTGGCAAAGCCTTTAAAGATAAAGAGCTATAAAAATGACTTGATATAGCTTCAATTGATTGGGCCTTTGTTTAGGTCAACGTATTTGGCAACATCCATAATCATACATAATACATACACGTTCATTTTCAAGTTCTTTCACACACACAGACACACACACACAGACACGTACCCCACAGGGTGGAGAAGGGCATTAGTACTACAGCCTTCAACAGTCACATACACATTGTAGCCTTCAAAAGAGAATGTATCGCTCTAGGCCATAAACCACAGGCCTTGGGCAGTGACAGAGAGTTGTGTGTGAGAGTCGGGGAGAGAAAGAGAGACAAAGATTTTGAGCAAGAGCAAAGCGACAAAGTGTGTGTTTGTGTGTGTGTGTGTGTGTGTGTGTGTGTGTGTATTTGCGTGGGTGTTAAAACAGCTACTGCGTGTATTTCAGCACACACGTATGTAAACGTGTGTCTGTGTACGTGCGTCCCTGTGGCGCTGACGCAGGTGTTGCCATTGACGACAGAGCAGTCGCCACAGTGACCCTGAGTGGAATAAGGATATGTCTCCTGAATACCAATCAAATTTCTCCTGGGACCTAAAGCGACCAATCGAAGCCCCCATCTAACGGTTAGCCCCCTTTGCAGGATTAACCAATCACACTGGATTAGACGCTGATACGCTCTGACTAGCATATCACGAATAACAATTAAAATGACATTGAACGCATGAAATTCAAATGGAGCAAAGCCTGCAGGTTAGTTCATCTCGAGCTGTGATGCTACCCTCACACATGGCGTTTAACAATGAGGCAGACTTTCAGATGGCATGCACTCCCCGCTCTTACTCTGCCAATGCTGCTCTTGTTTATTTAACATTATTTAACAAGCCCCACTTTGGCCACACTTTTCACCTGTAGGCTTTACGTTCCACTTTTGGTGGGAATTATTATAGAAACTCCCCGATCCTCTCTGTGTTTAGCTTGGGTACACTTGCTGGGAGTAATAAGATCACAGACTGCATGCGAAATATGACCTCTGCACATATTTCTTTTTTTACAATACCAATAAACTGAATTCTTTTTTTAGTTCAGTCATACAGTATGCATGTATATTTATATTTATATATATATGTGTGTTTCAACGGGTATGGCACGACACCTGTAACATTTAAACGCGCCGCACAAGAAGAGAGATATTCTCCACAGTACAGCTACGCCCAAAGTGCTCAGCTCAAGCCACAATGGTGTTTTTTTCTCTGATTTGGCCTATTTTACAAACTTGGTAGGGAGTTTGTTTGACAGACATAGACGGAGAGACAAAGAGAGAGAGAGAGAGAGAGAGAGAGAAAGGAAGATGGAGAGTTACCTTATTGGGATTTGAAGCCGTAATTATCCACACACACTGTGCGTTGCTCTCATACTGAATTGGGAAGTTAGGAGATGTAAAGGTTCCTGACGGCCCTTGAAGATTGCTGCCGCATGTCTTCACTGTGAACAGAAAAAACACAATGTCGTCGTTATTAGTAGCAATTGTAGAATTAGTAGTGGCATTAGCAACAGCAATGCTGCACTGCTGAGTCACCGCTGTACAACATGGAGACAATTATCTTTATAATTAAACCATTTCGGCAACGCTTAGTCAGAGATCCTCAGAAAAACTCCAACATCCAAATATAGCACTTGTGGATCACGGTAGCAGTGTAGTAAAAACAATTAAAAGTGACACTAATGCAACGCCGAGAGTGTGGTGACAGAAGGACAAGAGCAGACTGAAGTGCAGGCGAGAACAGAAAGAGGAACAGAAGGTCAGAAAGATGTTATTGATACTGTCAGCTACATTTCCCTGGATAGCAGTACCTAATTGGAAGCTATTGGCTGTGAAATACCACAGGATTAGCTAGTATTGACTGATAGAGACACTCACCAGCAATTTACTCTTAAAATCTATTGAAAGTCAACAACTTCCAAGTACTAGCTGGGTAATAATTACATTCCATCCTAAAAAGTCAAACACACAGGGAACAGGTACGGAGGTATGATTGACCAGTGGTGTCAAAGTGTACAGTTATATGGTGTGGAGTGGCTCTCCATAGAAGCATGTTTCTCTCACACAGACTCTGAAGAAGACGCACTCAGTGGGGCGTTGAAAATGACACATGCTAGTTGTTCGATAAACCAACAAAGCCTTTATTGGGCTGTGTGCTCTGACGGGATGCGATAGAGAACAGGCTTGTCTGTCCTTGGGCCGTCCTGTTAGAGTCGGGAGGTAATTTTCTGGTTGGTTTGAAGCAGTGTTTGTTCCTTAATTAGTTCGTTCAGCGGCGGGACGCAGGCACGTGTACAGTTAACAGCAGCACGAACATACACACACGCACTTACACACGGAAAACAAAGGCGCGCAAGCATGAACGATTACACGGTCACACTTTACAAACGGGCACGCGCAGTACAAATGCAGCACATGCAGCCGACACGCACTGTGCGGTGAGGAAATAGCTACACTTAGCGTTTCAAAAATGATAGACCTGCATGCAGCACACGCGGTGAGCGGTGTCGCAGCAGACCCGCTGGCCTAAAATACATGAGAGCAGATACAAGGACATGCATCCAGGCATAATTCATACATACTCACCATGCACACGCAACTGACAAAGCAATTGGCAAGTGCATACTTTCAAGCACTCACACAAACACACTCCTGGCTGCTATTGTGACCTATAAGGCAGGCAGGGGAAAAGTAAAAGAATCATACCAAAGTGTGTTTGTGTGTGTGTGTAATGGGGTGTGTCCGTACAGAAGCCCCTTAGAGAGAACTATACCTCTCTATACCTCTCTTAGTCTGTCTCGCTGTCTGTGTCTCTGTGTTTCCCTGTCTCTCTCTCTCTCTCTCTCTCTGGATCTCTGCCTGAGTTCCCCCTGACTGAACCCAGTTGATGCTTGTTTCTCTAATTCTCAATGCATCTTCAGTTGACCTTCTCTTGTGTTCAGCTCCCTGCAGTTTATAAACTGATAGATACACAGAGATGAACTGTGTGCGTGTGTGTGTGTGTGTGTGTGTGTGTGTGTGTGTGTGTTTGACTTGTATGTGAGAAATGATTTATCTACATGTCCCAAAGAGTGTGCGTGCCTCTGTAACAATGTGTGTGTGTGTGTGCGTGCGCATGTTGACAGCTCAATCAGAGTGGCCTGAACGAATGGCCGGCCGTGCCAACAGCAAAATGGGCACTGTGTTGCTATAGCGATAGCGTGGAGAGAGTTATCACCAGAATTACCATAGGAGCTAACGTCCCATAATTTATATTAAACTTCATCCGTCTCTTTGCCTGCGTCTGTCTATTTGTCTGTCTGT
Organism: Gadopsis marmoratus; assembly: GCA_036023855.1. Classification (NCBI taxonomy): domain Eukaryota; kingdom Metazoa; phylum Chordata; class Actinopteri; order Centrarchiformes; family Percichthyidae; genus Gadopsis; species Gadopsis marmoratus. The sequence continues at coordinate 67,100 of JAVQJF010129401.1, forward strand.
CTCTCTACACCTTTTATTCACGCTGTCTTGGTCCCTCTATCAGCAATTGAATGTAACTCGTGATTTACGTTACACTCCATCATTTGCTCTCAGAGTCTGTCCATCTCTCTATTTCTCTCCTTGCCCCTTTCTGCTCATGTCTTCTCATCAGAGGTGGATTGTAAACTGTAGTGTATTTCCTCAAGTATTGCAATTGAACAGAATTTTTACTTCCATTCCATTGTATTTCCATTTTATGCTACCTTTATAATTGTACCCCACTACTTTACAAGTTCAAGTCCAGGCTTTGTACTTTCTACTCCGCTACATTTTCCTCATCTGCTGGTGAAGATTTCATATAGAAAACATTTGTTTATAAAGTGTGATGTGTTGTTGTAGATTCAACTACCCAGCAGTATGTGGTGGGGTTAAACTTAGCTTTATTGTACTTACACCACAGCAAATAGAAAATGCTACAATGCATCATAAATAATACTACAATCCTACAATATCTGTAAAAACAATACTGTATACCACTAATTGGGGCATGCTTATGTTGATGCTTTAATTTTATTTTTAACTGTACTTTCTGTAACCGTACGTTCACTTAAAGCTTCATTAATTCATATTTTTGGCTGCAGCAGAACAAACTGTAAACATAACATTGACATATTATCACCTTATAAATCTGCTTTCCTCACCTTTAGTGTTTTGCTTATTCACAGATCCAGCTGACAGTTGGAGTTTTTTCTCTGGCAATCTGATGCATATATATATCCAATAATCACACTTCTTTTAGCTCTGTTTTTGCTTCCGCCATGTCTAAAGTACGACATTTGGCTCTTCAGCTGCTTAATACTCCACTATGTTTACTGGCAAATTGCTAAAATTGTCTGTTTGTAGTTTGGTGATGGGCAGGTAGTGTACAGTGAGTTTATCTGAGCTCTCTCACCGACAAAATCTGCTTTCTGCGGCTAGAAATGAGGTTGAGGAGATCTGATTTTGGGTTTGTCACAGAGTGACACCTTTCACATTACACACAGTCATTTGATCTTAGTAATCTAAGCACAGTGTGCAGCTTTAAGTAAGATTTTGAATGCAGGACTTGTTATGGAGAATTTTCATAATGGTTGTCTCACAGCCTCTCTGTCTGTGCCTCTTTCTCCCCCTGTCATCATTATTTATACTGGCACACACTATAGAGGGCTCGAAGCCAAAAGGGCCACACTATCATTGAAGCGATAATGAATTCTAGATCAAATTAAACATTTGATGAGGTCTATCTGGTACTAAAAGCATATTGTTGGAATCAAAAGCGAGATTAACTGAATGCTTTTGACAAGAAGTCTGTGTGAGTGTGTGCATGTGCAACAACACATCCTCTTTTGAATCAATATATTCAGATCAACTGGATTCCCCCAGGATTCTCACTGTCGCTTTCTCTCTCTCACACACACACACACATGCATACTCACATAAACTGTTGGGATGCGGACCAAAATTAAATGATGTTTCAGGCGAGGCTCACGTTGCCAAAGCCCAAACAGCAGCACCAATGCCCTTGCTCACAGTTCTCCTAAGTTTTGTTTTATGGCTTCATAGCATAACTGACACACCCCATGAGCACTGGGAAGCATGATGGGAGAAGTGTGTTTTTTTGAGTCTGAATTGTAACGCTGTTCAGCTTCACAATGTCTTGACTTGGTTCTCCATTCTAGCATTGCAGAAACTCATAAGTATTTCCTTTGGTCTGATCTCCTTACATTCAAGGTCTATAACTCTGCTGCTTTCTCAGCAGGATGGCGGCGAGTTGCCTCCCCAGTGGAGGGCTCTGGTTCAATCATCCATACAGCAATATCTGCTGAAGCATACCAAGGACACTTAACCCCTACATGTTGCAGATTACCTGCGTGATCCCGCACCACAACCAGAGAGCATAAAGAGAATTTGGCAAGAGTTAAAATCTAATAGAAAATAAAATCGAATCATACGGATGAGTTTTCACAAGTACACAATTCGTGGGCTGATTTGGAAATGACGTGCTACTGGGCCAGCAATGTCCTCTTGGTGCAAATACAATTTTGGTCCCAGTGCTGGTTTGTAAACTTTTGGATGTTATCTAAAAGCAATCATTATGGCAAACGTTTAGCTAAATACATTACTTTTGGTTTGGCTCATGACCTGTCAAGTAAACTTTCATTCATTTTCATTTCATTCCAGCAATCAGTGAACAGACCGTGGCATTTTCTGAGCTCATATACTCTGAAAAATGATGTACCAGGCCATCACAAAATGCCTACAAGCTAAGTGTAAGGTGATTTTGAAAAATGGTTAACTTCCTTATGATGGCAATTTCTTCATCAAAGGAACTTCATGATTAAAGTACATGAATTATTAAAGGAACATCCCCCCCAAAAAGGAAATTTGGTGGATGATGTGAAACCATCTAGACAGGTAAGCGAAAATGAAAACCTCAAATCATAATTTTGACAGAAAAGTACTTGTCAGGCTATCATACTCACTTGTAATTACAGGTAACCCTTGTCTAGCGTGCATGGTCAGTACCTGACAGTATCTTTTATGGTACCAACACATCTAGCAAATTTGGGTTTAGATGAATATTACAATGTCACAAAACCTACATATGAGTCAAATACATTGCAACCTAATCAGAGATTTTGGGTGAAAACATTTGTTTATAAAGTTCTTGTGTCCACACTGAGCCTTAGATCACAGCGTTGAGTCAGGTTAGAGATCAGAAGCTTCTGCAGGAAGGCCGACCCGGCTGTTTTAACGGGCTGCCTACGGGAGCGGATAGATTGACCAATGGACACAGAGAATGATTGATGACATCATTAAGCTGGCACACACAGCGTTCCAATGGCCCTCACTTTGGTTAGAGCTTTAATAGGTACACACACACATGTACAGAGACAGAGAGTCGTTTAGTGTAGTTGCTGTACAGTCATACTTGGGTTCCTATCAATTTTTCTTCCTTTCTTTGTTTCCTGTTTGAAGTCAACATATGTGCATGTGTGTGTCTGTGTGTGTGTTTATTGTGTTGACATGTACCACCCTTCGGTGAGTCAGTATATGCAGGCAGATCAACTGAACTCCCCTTGAGTTCACACACACACAAAGACAGAGAGAGAGTTGGCTCAATGGCCTTGCCATCTGTCCATTAATCAAGGTGCCACATGGAATCTCTCCCTCTCTCTCTCGTTCTCTCTCTCATATAAAGTGTTGCAGGAGTGGACAGAAGGACATTGCAATTTGATGGCTGTTTTTTTGTAGTTATTTTTATTTAGTTTTAGAATTGTTTTATTGCGTCTAGGACAGATAGATGCATTCACTTTTTTCTCTCTCAATTGCTCCAAAAGACACATTAAGCTGCATTTAAGTGTTCTGACAGAGGTGCCGCTTTAATAAGTCAGCTGGCTTGATGCTTCCTGACAGATTGCCTCTCTCTCAATGTTATTCATGAGTTTCCACTTTAGCTATTGGCTGCTCTGGATGTAAAGGTCAAATCTGAGTTGTGTTCAGGCAGACACAGCCTTTATCTGATTCCATTTTTTGTTCGACATGATGAAAGTAGGCTAAATAAGACACTGTACTTTAGTAAACAATGTCTCATCACTGGGGATCAAATGTGCACGTAAGGAAACACAATCATGGCCGCTCTACTACTTATTGTCACGTGCCTGAAAGTCAGTGGAGGTGCAAACAAAAGCGCGGAGGCACAGAGCATCCTGCGCCTGTTTGGTAATTGTGTGGCTTTAAATGAACACACATGTGCCAAGGTGGATGGCACGGTGCTGATCAGGTTGTGTTTATGCAGATGCAGCACAATATGTTTGTTGGCCTACACATTTTGGAATGAAATGGCACTGGCATTTCTACCAGCTCAGACCACCTCTTCAAACATTGTGGGTGCCTGAATTAAATTTTCTATCAAAATGGGTTCTCAATTGTTTTTCTACACACTGGAGTGGGAGGCCACACAGGTTCCATGTTTATACGGTGCAATTTGTTTGGAGTGTACCCTTTAGTAAGCAGCAATGTAGTGGACTGGCAATAATACTGGAAGCATTATTTGCACTATAACTTGCTGCATTTGCAGCCGAACTGGAAAAGAAAACTTTGTTTGCATCATAATGCATGATCAGGAGTATCAGTGTCTTTGTAAATATAAATATAATAATAAAATATAATATGAGATGAGCTGATGTGACTGGTCACCATCAAACTACCTCCTTATACTATAGCATCCTACTAACAATGTAGACCTGAGCCTAACTCTCGGATGAATTGGTCACACACGCACTGGCATCCAGGGTAATAGAGCCAGATGTGTCAGATGCCTACTGTAGAAAATCCCATAACTGTCTACACAATGTCAATATTATATCATGGTTGCTGACTGGTAAAAGACGTAGCAAATAAAGCTCATTAAATTAATGAGCCACAGACCACTTCTAGACAACAGCAAAGTTTGTTCTACTCACAGTCTATTAGTTTTACACAGCCTTTCTCTCTCGCCTCTGGGGGCATTTTTATTTTCAGAATTTCAATATTGGTTTTTTGTCCCCATGGGGAAATGGATTTTTTTTTTGTTTGGAATAGGTTTAAAAACAGTAGGAGTAGTCTCTATATATGCTCGCTATGCTTTTCACCTGAGCCACCACCACCAAAACGGCCCATTTCAAGCTTTAAACGTATACTTGCAGTTACACAGCATTGTGGTTTGTCTTTTCTGTTTTCTCACTTCGAGCGATCCTGGCATGTAGCTCAAATAAAGCCACAGCATTGTCGTTGAAAATGTATGATTCCAGTGGTATATGCATTTTGTCCTTCAAGCAACCTCGGTGTGGTTATCCAGGGATTTATGGGATGTTCAAAGATGGATGTCTTTCTGTTTCACCAAAGTAGGACAGAGATATACTGCATAACAATGACACAGAACACATAGTAAACAGGAAACAAGGTGTCTCCTATTCCAATAATATTATTGTCTAAACAAGCATGAACTGTGAACGTTAAATATCATGAATAGTTGTCCTACTGTTTGCCTTCAGCACAGGGAAGCATACATATGAGCGTATGCAGTTTTTTATTAGGGGACCATGCTGGAGTAACAGTGCCCTCCATTGTGAGATGCTTAAAATAACAAAGATCAACTGGCACATAATCACTAGTTACTTAGCAACAACCGTGGAGCAGGATGGTGCACTTTGTCATGGCTTTGTCAAAAAGTTGCCCACTGAACAGTTGTTCGTGCTGGGAATATAAGCGACTGTGTTTTAAATTCAACAGCGCTTTAACAATGCACACCTGCTACTCAGAAGCTACGGTGAAAGTGTTTCTCCCTGCCCATGCAGTTTTCCTTCAAAGATCCCTGCTGACTGATGGCTCTGTTTCCCAGTGATGGAGGTCATTCTTTTTAACCATTCGCTGCTTGGGGTGGAAAATGTCAGAGCCTTTTAACATCACTGGCAGTCTCCCTTTGGGGAGGCTTAGCTCATCATCACATGCAGATGAATGCAAGATTTGATGGGCTTAATGTCGATAGCTATATTGAATTGCTCGTTATAAAGCATTTTGCGACGATGAATCCCTAACAGCCATTCAAAATATTAAAGAGCCAAGGGTATCAGTACGGTGTCTCTGATAATGACTTGGATAATAAGGGTGATTGGCAAGGACCAATCAGAGCCCATGTGAGATAGTGGTATCCTAACTGTATTGGCCAGGTTATGTCCTGCCTCCTTACAGGGATCTGTGCTGTCGTGCTAACAAAAGGCTTAATGAAGGTCAGTCCCCCTGTGTGACTGGCTCACAAGAGAGAGCCAGGGTAGCAGTCAAGGCATGTGGTTAGACTGTGTCCTTTAACCAGAGGGCAAGAGTGCAGGACCCACAGCTGACTAGCATCTGCCCTGCTTGGGCAAGATATTGAATCCCTACAGACTCCCAGGGTAGCTGACCCTGCACTTTGACCTCCCGGGGGAATGGGCCCGATAGATAGAGAGTTTCCCTACTGAGCAATAACGTATTCCATCACAAAATACTCATCCAGGTCTGACTGGATTCAGGGTTTTCCTAAATTAAAAAGAGGAAATGGTTGCAAAATGGTTCAGTTTTACATTTCTATCTAGGAGTTCCAAAAGTGCGTTTCAAAAATGTTACATTACTCGGTTCCTTAAAAAGTGTAGCTGGTATTCATATGCCAGTGTATTGTGATGATATGGTGAGTTTTACATTCACAGAGGCTGTAATTTAGGCAGGCAGAGTAGGTGTGACATTGTTCCTCTGCCTTCCTCTTTTTCCGTGCGCTTACTTTACCTGTCCTACTTTTTTCCTCCCTTTTGGTTCTATATCTCAGTGATTATTAGTTAGGTGTTAAAGTACCCCCCCCCCCCCCTCTCTCTCACACTCACACACACACCCAGCGAATATTGGTTTTTATGTTAAAGTATGTGTCTCCAGCCACAGTCTGAAGCCTAGTGAAGGGAGACATGACAAACGACTTTGGCATTTAACATGGCAGACGCCCTCTCTCTCTGTCTCACTCCCTCTGTGCATGTGTGCGCGCGTGTGTGTGTCTGAGACTAAAACAGTGGCAGATGTGATACAGGAACCAGTAAGAGAAGCTGGAGAATGAATGTATGAAACATGTTGATCATTTGAGCACATCTGCAGTCACTTTTGTCATTGTATTGTATTAGCAGATTACACATATTATGTCCCTTTAAAGGTTGTTGGCATATTAAGAAATAATGGTGCTTGTTCACAGTTGCCTTTATCTACAGTATATTGTGTTTATGATAGAGGGTGTCATTTTATGTCCTGAACAATCAGTATAATAACTCCCCCAACGAAAGCATGTTGGTGCACTGCAAACATTTGATTATGGAGTGTTTTGTTTCATAATTTCATAGCCAGAGGCTTGAACCTGAATTGGGATTTTTTCCACTATAAACTAAGCTCTCATCAACACAAATTCACGCTGAGGAGAGGCCAAGGCTACATGCTGCCAACATTTTGAGGCAGTGTACATTCTTACCTTCATTACATCTGTGATTGCTGCCTCTTTCTTCATCCGTATCTGTGTATGTTGCTGTGGTGTCAGTAATTTGTCTGCTCGCGCAGATGCATCCTGGGAGCTATTTCTTACCTTTACAGACCGGTCTGTGGTCACTCCAGGCTGCGAAGACTTCAGCCACTCTCTGGCAGCTGATGGTTTTACTGCCCTGAAGAACATAGTCTTCTCCGCAAGTGAACTGCACCACACTGCCAATGCTATACACAAAAACACACACACACACACACACACACACACACACACACACAATCACATGCATAGGGAAGACGAGGAGTCAGACATACAGAGAAATAGGAATTAAAGTTTTTTTGTAAATGCATATGTACTCCATATGTGCAGGTGCGAATGTGTGTGCATTTTTGTCTGAATACAAACGTGTCATTTAAAGTCCATGCGTACATGCTCGTGCGTACAAATTGTACCTGAAATCGCTGCCATGGCGCTTTCCATTCTCTGGCTCTCCCGGGTCGGGGCAGGAGTTAGACGCTTGTCTCACACCACCTTCATTTACTACGCAGAGAGACAGACAGGTGCAGAGCCAGGGGGAGACAGCTTAGAATGAGGCACAGACAAGGTGTCATGCGTTGAGAATAACCAATTGTTTTTATAAATAAGAATAAGTACTTTGTGATTTTGATAGAACACCACAGAGCTGCTTTAATGCATGACTCTAAAACAGTCCATGTCTATCATCTATTGAATTTCCAGCTCTTCACTTTTTGTTTTTGTTTTGCAGGCCTGCCTGCCTTGTCACATATTCACTTTAGAGGCAGCAGGAAACAGGTGGAAGGAGAAACAGGTTAGACAGAACAGGAGATAGAGACAAACGATGGGTGAGACGGTTAGGCAAGCAGACAGGGACGACACAGCATTCCACTATCTTAATTCTCACCGGAACATTGGAGCTAATCTCGACAGTAACACTCACAGAGACAACAGACAGAACTCTACAAATACTTTGAGACCGTGACATCACAACAAACATGTATCTGTCTGACATGATGCATCTCTGCTCTGTCGCGTTCTTTGTCTCTAATGACAATACTCATTTTTTTTCTTTTTCCTTTCTTGCTTGTTTAGTTTCTTAATCGTTTCTAGTGCCCCTTGCCTCCTTTTCCATATAAGTAACCCCACAGCGATATGTCACTGGCTTTCCTTAAAAGACTATAGAATGTTTATTACATAAACTGCAACCATTCAGAGTCTCTTCTTTCTCTTGAGCATTTAAAAGTTTGAAAACTTTCAAGAGACGTAGCTGCTGGGTTAGCTTTAAGCAACGGACAGTGTGTGTAAGTGTGTGTGTGAATGAGCAAAGAGAGAACAGGGAATAAAAGCGTCCCAGGGAAAGCCAAAGAGACATATAGCTGCCAGGTAAGTGAAAGGATGCAAAACAGCAAACAGCTCTATTCCAATTCAAAAGCTTTGCGTTTCAAAAATTTTCAAATTCAAAACACGCTGTACATTTTTCTGTGGTGCTTTCCATCATGTGCCACAGAGCTGTTCCTAGTAGGTCGGCACACAACAAAAGTACTAGTAGTAATACTGCATCTCAGTGAGCTGGACTCCATTGATGACCTATTTTTACCCAATTTAGTACCCACATAAGGGGATCGCTCGTATTTCTTAATGAGATCAGGGTGAGAGTGAAATTATTTGAATAATCCTTGAGCTCCCCTCATCTTTCATTCACACCAATGAATGTAAAATTAGGCTGCTTTGAGGATTTGTATATGGTTTTTTTTCAGTCATTCATCCTTTCCTAATGTCTGGCGTGAGTGGAATATTACTACAGGGAGAAACTGTCTTGGTGCGCTTATTTACTATACAGCAAGCAAAATACCCCATGGTGCATTTTAATATTCAAATGCATGGACTGAAACTCAAATGGGAGCCAAACAAAACTAATCATGCCCTTTGTGTAGGATACCATTCAGCTTATTTCTAAAGCAGCAACTAGATGCCAACGTGGTAGTATTCTGTTGAACACTTATTTAATTTGCACGATTACATTATGTTTGATTGCGGAAAAACGTAATTCTGTTCACGTGGTTTGGATGGAGAGCACAATATTATTATGTCTCATTATTTTAGCCTACTGCGTATTTTAAACTCAACTTCACCTTTTATGTCTGAGAGTAATTTTTTGCTGCAGTAATGAATGAGTCATTGTTCACTTCACGTACACAAGGTGTTGCTGCACAGAGCGCAGTTAAAAAACAAATGATTTCAGTAGCAAAGACGAAAATCTTTTTTTGATATTCACTTGGATCTTTGAATCTCAAATTTTTTTCAGTTTTCTTTTTTTATATAAGATTTTACCTGTTTTTTAATAAAAGCTATGCCCTAAGTAGTTGTAGTATTTAGGTTTGTTTTTTTTATATATGTGTTATTGTGGCAGTAGTTGTGAAACACGTAGAATTAAGTACATTTTGATTTTATCTTATCAAAAATGCAAATGCCAGAGGTCTCAATCAGGTGTAACAAACACGGGCCGAGCAATAATACTGCCCATTTCTACTTTCACTCAAACACCCTCTCACAGGCTGTCTGGGCTGTCCGGCAAACATGTACATGTACATGTTTAGTCCGTATCAACAAACCCAGCAGGTGGTTGGTGCATGTGTGTGTGTCTGTGCATGTGTGTGTGCATTTGTTAGAGTAGATAGTTTGTTGCTTTGTTGGAGCGGCTAATTTGACCATCTGGACTATTAACACCATAACAGAGGGACTGGTTGCAGTATCAGTACTGTGCGCGCTCACACTCACAACAACCAACAAACATACACACGTATATATACAGGCACATATACAAAAACACACATACAGAAACATAAACATCTACATAGGCAGGGACAGACATACACACACACACAGTTTTTTGCTTCACTGAAGAGTCAAACCAGTCAGAGCAGAGCAAATTAACATCTGAACCAATCAGAGCCAGACTAATTAACATACATGCACATCTGTGGAATCAAACCTTAACCATGACTCTCCAACCTGTCAGGAAACCTGATGGATCTGTGCTGTGCTTAGCTCAGCCCATACAGTTTATTAAGAGATTCACACATAAACACACACACACGCAAAGTGGACTAGCAAATAAGGAAAACAAGTGAATAAATGAGAAATGTTCAAAAATGCATCATTAGCAAGCATGCAAACCCAATAACGACATGGATAGGCAAGGCCTACTTAACGTTTTACATGTGAGCACTTTTGTGTGTGTTACTGTATGTCCTTGCATCGATGAATTTCGGTATGTGTTTACATATGTCCGTGTGTGTGCATATGCATATGTATCAGTATTTATGGATGAGTATGAAGCTATGGGCGTGCAACATCAGATTATAAATAAACGCGTGTGCTGTGCGATTTAACTAGAAAGATAAAAGTACATAAATATCTTCCCCACGATGAGTACGAGTACAAGCGCGTGAGGATGTGTGCATGTATGTGTGCAATAGAGACAAAGAGAGAAGAGATACAATAAGCGACAAAGAAGTGAGAAAGAAATAAAGAGGGAATTGGATGTAAAGTAACTCTAAAATATGGGAGTTGTAAGTGGGTGCTGACAGCTATAATAAGTGAAATTTCTGTAACAAAGGTACTGCTTTTTTCCTTGGGCATTTTTCATGCCTTTTGTACGTGTTCTCTCGATGTAGAAGTGTTGAGAAGGCTTTGAACGGAATGAAATAATATTGGGGCCCTTTTTGCGTTACGGCACGTCAAATCACTTGTGACCATTAGCACCCTTACACTTGATAATTTCACCTCAGGGTGTCTAATTAAAGAGTTCATTTCCAGTGACTTATTCTTACAACTTCACAAAGTATAAGGAAATTGTGGTAGTTCAAAAACTGAACAGGCAACTTTTTGTACTTATTTAAGGCGGACCCCTGGATTTTAGTACTGTGTTTAATGATTGGAATAATGAACCCACAGCAGTGTTTTGATTTGCTGCTAACTGGGAGTCGTTATTGATCATCATATTCCAAAATATGAAGAACTGGAGAGACACAGTTCCTCTTTTCTAATTTTACCACTGGCCTCTGTGGCAGAGGCATGTTGTTATAAACCCAATCATTGCTTTGATGCACTCAGTGACCTGTGAATTAAGGTCTACAACAGAAGAAGAGAAGAGGAGAGAAGAGAAGAGAGGGATGAGGAAATATAGGAGCCAAAATAAGCCATGAATAAGCTTGACTGAACAAGTCATGATTAAATATATCAAAGCAAGCCATGAAGAAGCGTGCATAAACCAAGACACCATGACGAAAACACATACAAAACATCAAACAACAAAAACACAGCAGCCAAGCAGAATGCAAAAGGCATGCTCTTATAAAGGCTGTGGCATTTCCAACACATTTGTGAATCAAAAAACGTCTCATTTTAACATGTCAGTCACTGATTCTGGTGTTTCTGTGAATTCATGTTACCAAATGTTGTCTACAAAGGTAACACAAGTTGTTTCTGTGTTTGTCGACAAACCGAGGAACAAAAGTGTTGAAACTGACAGCCTTTTTAAGAGACAAAGAACAACCAAAAAACGAAGTCTAAAAAGCAAAGCCATTTCAAGCAAAGCCAAGCCATCACACGTCAGTTCATTAGCCAGAGTGACATTAAGATGTGAACTCACATATTGAAAACTTGTTGCTGGAGTCTTTGCCAGGGAATAATTTAACGCCCCTCGATTTAAAATCTACTGATCGCTTCACTGCAGAGAAGAATTCAGAAAAGAGAAGAAAAATCAGAGAACAGACTGGACAAATTGGGAAAAAAAAAAAAAAAAAAAAAACGAGACCCAGCGAAGGAATTTAAAACAAAGAACAAAAACAAAGGCAGATTCTTTTCCCTCACAACGCTGAGAGAGAAGAGTACAGTGAAAAATAAAGTTACGAAGGAAAAATAAATTTTAAAATGGCAGAAACAGATAGTGAGAGGGCCAGAGAGAGAGAGACACACAAAGAGAAGCAAAGAAGCCGACAGAGGAGCGAAAGTAGGATGGATGTTCTCAACAACAGCACCGTTCAGGGTTTTTGTCCATAAGAAGCTTAATCCTTCTCTCTCTCTGTCACTCAGACACATACATCAGATGTGGAGGGGGTTTTGCTGGAAGCCCCATCATATGCTGAACAAAAGCTGGTGAAGGAAATTGCAGCTTTAATCAAAATGACAATGATGCAGCTCTGTAATCAAAACATTCAGATAATGGTACGTTAGAAAATAAATGGTTCCTTTAATCAGAGTAAATCAAAGACAAGAGGAGACAAACTGAAAGCGTGAGCTCTGTTTTCCAACATCATTACAGGGTTAGCAATGGAGTTACTATAGCCCAGCGTGTATGGCTGGAGAGATACAGTATGGACGACAACGTGAGTGGGCGAGTGCATTTGAATCCACGCAATAATAATAAAAAATACCCCAGGTAAAAAATTACCTGGGGTAATCTCAATTTGACTGTCTCCACATTCGATTTTCTGCTCTACTCAGTCAAAAATAAATGAATACGCTACCGACGTAAATACTGAAAACACAAACACATCTCGTCCTCAGTGACAAAGTGCAGTGACAGATCCCTTTAATGAATGTCTGATACAGTGGCTGACAGATGTCGTTTCTATAATGACCTGACTAAATCCAGTGAATGGTGACAAATGGCAGATGATGTGCTACACTTATCCTAAAGCTATACAGTGGCTACATACGTGCACACACTTCAGTAACACCATATTTGACATGGTTACGTGGCATTGTGTGTATTTTGAACCAACATTTATCCCAATGCCCCTATACACATGCACACACGTTAGTGGTACTCGACTGAAAATGTGCTAACGATTCATGTAACGTAACGTCGCTGAACATTATATTACCAGCATCATTGAATTTAAAGCGGTTCCAACCGCGCGTGTGCGAGTAAGGTGTGTGTATGCGTGACAAGGGGAAGATCGCCACCCTACTCGCTCTGAATAAAAACTGTGTCACTAGGTACTTAATTAATCCTGTAACATAGATGTGAACACAGAGTCTACAGTGAGCACATTTGCTAAGCATCGTCATTTCTGTTGTTCAAGTATACTCTGCAGCTACAGCATTATATGACGCACAGTACTGCACATCGTTACGTGATTCGTTAACACATGATCACTGTACGTGTAAGGACTATGTGTTTGAAATATACCATAGCAAAGCTGATATATAAGACATCAACGCGGCCTGTTGAACAAACCTGTGTATGAAATTAGACAGTAAGAGCACATTGTACTTAAATCATAATTACATTTCTCTTTTAAAACACATCTTTGATAAGTTAATTGCGTTAAACCTTTATTAAACTGTAGACATCATCATTTTCTATTTATATGACAAAAAATACCTCACGTAACACACTTGTAACACGCCTAGTTTACATCCTTACCATAAGCAGTGCAACTACATTTTGCTTTGCCCCTTTGCATGAACTGCTGTAAACAAAAACTCATAGGAATCTGTACTTCAAAGGTCCGATGTGACACCTCCGGATCACAGGACTTTTAACGTGGTAATTTATTACAAAACCTTATAGAGTTTGGTTTGAAAGCACATCAGTGCTTTGGCTCTTGGTATGTTTCGAGGCTGTATAATGTCTGTTCACATTTTGGCATGATATCACCACTAGACTTTGTGACTTGTTTTTCAAGTTGGAAAAGACTTTCTTCGTCAATAAGTCGAACATATCATGGACTAATATGAATTTCCCTTACATCCCCAAATAATTTCTATAATATAAACTCTCCATTAATGAGTTTGCTCTGAGCAACGCATGTATCACAGCGGTTTATCGCTGCCTCCGAGCACATTCATTTAACTAACTTCACAGAAATCCACCTACACAAAGAATGAAAAGTATTATTCCTGACACTGGAGTCATAGCTATTCAAAATGAGGAAAACACAGTTGATATCTGATATAGTCTTTTAGATAAAAAGCATCTCTCGCTGCATTTCATTTTGAATATTTAAGAGCAGAGATTCATACATCCCTGGCTAACTGCACTGTTTTCAGGTCATTTCACAAACATTTTGGAACAACTACAGAAAGCTGTATTTAAAAACATAACGCACAAGAAATTTAGTGAATACATTTTCCATTTCATTGCATTGCAGACCTGACTTGCATAAAGCCTTTGTGTGGCTTTGTTCTCATTTGTGTACATACAAATTCTTACCACCAATAGTAAAACAGAACCAAAACGGGTGTGAAACAATTTATTACATAATCGTATCACTACCCTTAAACTGCAGATTAAACTCACATTTGAAAATGTCCCATCGGTCAGAAATTAAGAACGTTCATCAACCGGCTCTTGTTACTTTTGATAACGAGGGGAAGCTCTGATCTACATCAAAGTCCTACAATCAGGTTTGAAATTTACACACACACACCCCCCCCACCCCCCCACCCCACGATAGGAAGCCAAATCAGGGAATCTGGGCCAAAAATAGTCAAATTTGTTTTTGTCTGTGCAAATTAATTCACTGTATAAAGCCCCTGTTAATATGCATCATAAAACCTGTCCTGTGTGAATATGCATCAAAGTTAAATATGCCCATGTTAATATTCTAGCCTACAAGCAGCAGCTCCACTGCAAACAACAGATGGAAGGGCAGCAGCATTTAAGTAAACCATAGTTAGGAACTAAAATCTTGCACATTTAACAAAACAAATTTTTAACTAACGGCACAAATAAGAACTGAACAAAACTTCAACAGTGAGCAGACAGACACTTAACCAAAACTTAATTCGATAAAATACACACTGAACCATATTTTATAACAAAAGCATCTCCTTGAGTCTGAAGGAGGCTTGATATTGTACTTTCTACCAGACCAAAACTAAAATCTATTCTCTTTAAAAATGTATTACCAAATGCTACACCTACTCTGGTACCCAAGGCAGGATCCAGCTGAATGACTCACCTTTTTTAGTCTTGCTTGTTCACCTCAATAACATCTGGATTTCACATTTTTTAAGACTGGTAGTGTGGAACAGTGAAGTGTTCTCTAAGGAGGTGATTCAAGCAGACAGGCATCACGCACTTTGACTGAACTTGCCATCTTTTGGGCTAGATACCCCTCGCTGGTGTTTTAATGTACGCACATGGGAAAGCATGGTATGCTCTCTACGGTAACGCACAATCTACACTGGGGACCAAAATATCATGGAAGGATGTATAAAGTCAGCTCCAAGCGCAGACATATTGGTCTTATTTTCAAAATCAAACAGTGAAACTCTCATGGGCAGATATGAGCTAAAGGGATTCGGTAACACTGTACTTCAATTCCCCCAGTTTAGCATTCACAAGCAGTATATAAACATTGAATAAATAGTTTATAACTTGCTATAATGTATTTGTAAGGCAATAGAAGTATTTATTAAAGTATAACTCCTCCTGGGCATCAATAAGTGCAATATGTTTTTTTGACAATTGCTTTGTTGTGTAGGTGTTAAACACACACATATACATATAGAGAGAGAGAGAGAAAGAAAGAGAGAGAGAGAGAGCCAGTTCAAATGTAATATTAACTAGGCAGAAGGATATAAATGGCTAGTCTACAATGCTGCAATATATATACCTCTGCCTACATTGAGTTAATCAGAATTTTAATATATGCAATTAGTGAGTGCAATCAGTGGGTGAGGATGGTTGTCAGTGCTGTAGACATCCTCCACATTTGATGAGCTATTTTGTAACCACAGACCAGCAATCATACATCATCAGCAGATTGTGTCTATGCAAACTAGCTGCATTTATTCAGCCAAGCACAGTCCCTGTACTATGCTGTAATGCACCCAGCCCTTTTGAAAAGCATAAAATTATGTATTATCATAATATTTGACATAGATAGCAGCAGGAAAAGGGAGTCAGCAATGACAGGAAAGCCAGTACTGCTGAAATACAAGCACCAAAATAATATAAAAGATGATAAAGGGGTAGTTCAGAGATTTATGAGCTCATATGAAACCCCTGAGCCCTACAGTGTCTCTGTACTCAGTTTGACTAATGGTTCTTAAGGAAAGTAAATTTTCTTAAGAACCAAAAGGAAAAGGACTTTTTTTTATTTACACAAAAACCAAATGATACATTCCACATGTGCTAAATGTTTTCTATTCCACAGCTATAATTATCCAGAGCATTTGCGAGATGTGTTTCCTTCTTCATCACGAGCAGGTTTGAGACATTATGAGAGTCATATCAAAGGTACCATGCAGTCGACAATATCCAATATGTCAGCCTCCCTGAGGGGTATACTGTCTCACTGCTTGACTTGAATAATGTTTCCGTACCAATGGATGACTGGTGTGTTTCTTTTGTACTGACTGACTTATTTTGCCACCATAGCATTGGCTGACTGATAATGCCTTCAGTTGTTCATTAAGAGCCAATCACAGCTCTGCAGACACAGAAAGTCATGAATACGTAATGAAGAGAGATGATGGAGGGATGTGATTGGTAGGTTCTGCCGCAGGGAAGGGAAACAGATTGCTCATACCTGACACATGTGCATAGACAACAAACAGGCGCACACACAAACACATAAACAAACACAGCTGCACACACCCATTATATATACAAAGAAGCGCACATATTGATAGATCCATCAACGTGACACAGACACGCATACATACAAAAAACTATTACGAATGCACAGACACGTAGACAGAGCAGAAGACACACCAGTGGTGATGAGAGTGAGTGCACACATCTGCAAGCACACAGATACACAGACACACATACAGGTGCTCACGTCGACACAATCCACAAACACACACACATTCACAGCCAGGTGTTGCGGGTGTAGGGTCGGGTATTAGAGCAGAGTGCCGTGCAGGGAAGAGTGTGGACAGAATATCTAATCAGTGTAACCCTCGGAATTTGCTACACCCCATCCATGCTGAAGATCTTCCTGCTGTATTTGGACGGAATCAGTAGAGATGAAACGCCGAGCCATGCGGAATTACTAAACAATGGTAAATTAGAGAGGAAAGGAAGCAAGTGTACTCCTTAGCCTTTAAGTATGTGTCTGCCTGCAATGCATAGTAATTATTGCAGCCCACATTGTCTGAGCAAGGAAACAGTATCACAGTTGCAATAACACCCTCTATGCACTATGCCCACGAGGGTGTAACTCAATAATCTTAGTTCATGGTAATCATTGGGATATCTCATATTAGCCACAAGGGGGCAGACAGGCTCCCATTTAAATTTAATTTTGAGGTACATTTTCATTCGCATTCAAGAGGAAGTCCTTGAAAAAGCATTGTAATTATTTTCTGTGCATGGGTCATTGTAAAAACAGTCACAGGTTAGGGTCAGGGTCAAGTTCTCACCGACATACAGCAATCAGAAGAGAAGTGTGGCATTTTCATTGTGCTGATGTTGGAATTCTAGACATTTCAGATTTTGGATGCAGGAAGAGCCTATTGATTTAGAGGGGCTACCTCGAATTCAAACAAGGGTGACCACCGAAGGTGAGCGAGAGCAGTCAGTACAACCACTCCACTCCCATTCGGTCACATGGGAGGGTTCCATCATGTTTCATTGTCCTGAATTAGTTACATTACAGCATGTTACAACAAACCTACCTGGATCATTTCCAAAACCTCAGACAGAACTTACCTGCACGCTCAAAGCAACATAGTATCCCATGTCTTACCATGACAACACAGGCTGATTACTGTAATAAAAAGGAATACAAGCACAGATATACTGTATATTTGATCAGGCCATCCCAATTCAGCTGAGCCTCTTACAGCCTGTACCATGGCTGTATCCCCCTTTTTATTGGACTGAAGGTTCCACGACAGATGTCTCTGTTAACTGCTCACTTTTGTCGGAACTGAGTAATCAGTAACATGCAATTTAAGTAAAATCTGTCAGCACAATCAGCAAAGTATTTCATGCTTGAAAGATTTTGGGGTGGGGGGGTATTATCACATACAAGCTGAAATATATAACTTTCAGGGGTGATAGGTGTATAGCAAAAATAGTGAAATTGTTATGGGAGGCTGTGTGGAAGCCTGACATTTATTTGACTGATTGAAATCTGCCATTGCAAAACCTTGACAATGCACCTGCTAGCACAGTGTGATACTCCTGGATTTATGTTTGATTTTAACGTGTGAAAATAAAAAAAAATATCCTGTGAAATGCTGGAGGAGCTCTCCAGAGCACTTGCTCTGCTCTCAGCAAGTGCTGAATCAGGACAGGTGCAGACATGTCAAGTATGAAAAGGCTTTATGTGGTTTCCGCTCACCATACACATTGATATAGATACTATTTTTTTGTTAAGAACCATGCAGATGTCAACTTAAATGTACAGTTCATATCTAACAGGTCTTCTTGTATCTGTATCTATTGTTCTGGCTTTGCACGTAGAGTGAAACTGATGAAGGCCACTACATTGACACAACATTAGGGGTGTGTTAAAGCATGTAAAAGAAGAGATCATCATTCACCTACAATATAATATTAAATACTTTACCTTTTACGACATTTACCTTAAATGAATCATAATAACACAACATTTTCCTTAAAATGTCCAGTAATGTATCTGCACTACACATGCATTACAGGGATATTCATGTTATAACATCCTTAAAATTATGCATTAGAAAAACAACCTCTGATGTTTGAGAGAGAATATTGTAGCAATGATGCAGTAAAAAGGCATCCTCAGTCGACCCTGTACGTTTCCGTCTGAATCACATCTTCTCAGCCATCTTTATCTCTCAGCCTCCTCCCCGTTTGCTTCGAATACTGATCCCACGATTTTCTTTTAAGTGTATTTAACAGACTTAGACACGGGGATCCTAGTGAGGTTAAAGTTAATTTTGTGCTTTAATCATACTATGACTAAAATGTGCACAGTAAATGGAACCACTGGCAACCAGTCAATTGGCTAGATGGTTGGATGAGTGACCCGCTAACTGGCTGACCGCCAGACCAAATGGCTGGCTGACTGGCTGACTGACTAGACACTCTGGGTTTTTGCCTTACACTCCTAACCGAGCTACTTACAGTAAGTGCAACAGTAGTAAAATTTGGAATGACCAGTAGACTGACTGGAGGACTTTGTGAATGACAGTTACACTGTGGGAATGCAGCTGGTTTCTAGCACTGCAATTAGTTTCAATAGGCTCCAGCTGAACAACTACATGGCTGCCAGGTTAACTGAACGGCTGTGTTGATATAAGGATTGGAACTGAGTAAATGATGAAATGATACTGTGGTGAAAATGTTGCATGAGAGAGTGATGAAAACATATCCCGCAGTTAGTCCATTGTTGACAGTAACAATTAAATCTGATTCCTTGGCTGTAGGTATATGATTTTAGGTACAGTATGAGAATGGATGCAATATTATTGGCAAATGACAAAAGGACACCAAATGGATCGCATTGTTACTAAACCAAAGCTGCTCACCAGATGATGATCCACGTAGAAGACACTGTAATAAAGAAACAGCATTGTTCTTGTATGTAATGTGGAGCTAGTTAGTTATTTTTGTATGATAAGTAAAAACCTAAGATCGGACTCGTCTCGTTCTAACATAATTCTGTTCAGCTGCTTGGCAGTTCGCTTACGTACGTGTTCCGATTTTCAAACGGTATCATTCACTGTCACAAAAGAAAATGCTTTTAGGATGAGGACTAACTTTTAGGATGAGGACTAACTCTTGTACTAACTTGTAAAGTGTAGATTCACCCAAATCTAACAAAAAGTAGGACAAAGCTGCTAACGTTAGCCTACACAGTAGGGTTAATACTACACTGCAGACATTTGTGAACTAGGCTTTTCATTTCAAATGTAACCTGAAACCCAACAAACACCCTGGACGTAACACTAGGCTACGACTGTAGGTTGTAAGCTAATTAGCCGAGCATGCTGACAGTTGCAGCTTAGATTAGAGCAGACAAACATTTTTGCTCTTGTGTGTTTTGGTATTGGAAGCGACACTCCAAACTCGACAGAGCACCACGCACACCACTCCGGTGCTTGAGTTTGACAGGCCTGCCAAGCTTAGTTATGGTTGCTAATCTATGATTTTCATCACATCTATTTTTATCAATCAGTCTTAATATTTTTGTACTTAATGGATATATTTCTAGCTGCAGGGGCAGTTACCTGAATGACTGTGGCTTACCGGTGGCTGGATAATTCAGTGGTGTGTGACTCACCGAATGACTGAAAGCATGTATGACTCACTGGTTGGCTATGTGTCCACGGCTTGTCTCCCAGTTCTTAGTTATAAATAATTATTTGGGAGAATTATGCCCTTGGAAAAAGAATGACCCTGGAAATGATCAACGTTGACCTGTTAAAAAGGGTAAATTGTGTTCTCATATATTATTCCTGTAGCCGTTGATAATAGTTTATTTGGCAACATGAATCACTGGTTCCTAGCTTTTGGGGAGAGCTATTCGTGTTCTTTTTTTAATTTAACAGGCAAGATGACTGACTTCCAGCTGCAGCCTAGGGGTACATTTGCTGGGGGTGAGACCCACACCCAGTCACATCTGGAAGCTGGCTTGTTCAACCATAGTCACTACACATGCTAATGCAACAGCTGGGTTTCAGAGCTTTGCCGAAGGGTCTTGTACCACGGTTTTCCCAGCCTGTCCACAGATTCAAACCTGCAATCTTTAGCTCCCTCAACAAACTGCTGTAACTCAAGCTACCACCAGTCCATTATTACATCCATATTAGATCCGTAGACGTTACATGCATTAACAAGATCAAACGTGTGCAATAAAGAATGCAATCTCATTTGTTGTTTCGGTGAAAATGCCTTTAGGTCTCAAACTGTAATTACAGTAATGAAGCCTTTAGCAAATGTTCAAGCAGAAAGATAATTATCCTTCTAATTTGTGTCACATTAGGGATCCACCTCAGTTATTATCCAATGACTTTACTGTGAAATGTTTGCAGTCTTCCCTGTCAACAAATGATCACGCTGGCTGAAGGATATTTAAACAATTCTACCTGTTACGTCTCTGTACTGTCACTGCTGTCTGTGTCACTATGTCACCCCATCACCATGCCTCCTTAGGGGGATGTCAGAATGGCTGGTATTTGTACGGTTTTAAATCAATCTAATTGACAGGGGTCAACTCTAAAAGTAGAGCATCTACATTTTGTTTATGTGTGCCGTTATTCTGCCAAATAATGTTGAAACACATCCAATGACTTTATGGTAAAGATATTGTCTGAGGACTTGCAAGGACACCGGATAGTGATAGTACGTGACAGCTTTCATACCATGCAATTGACATGTATCTGCAATACTAACGAAAGCCTGAAAATTATTTACACATTATTATATACTTATTATTGGTGGTTCCAAACAAATAATATATTTCTTGGAAACCCTCATGTGGCATTTTAGCCTTCAGTCCACAGTACGGACCACAGTATACGAGCTAAGTGTCTTACTAAGCCAGCATGGATGAGACACACTTACATAGCTTGGATACAGTCCCCAAACGACATGTTGTGTTGACAAGGATGATTAAATGAACTTACAGCGGTTCCCTGGGTGAGAGACTGCAATTTTCATCTGCAAAAGTAAAGCAGTAAGAGACTACAACGTGTTTCAGAACACACTCAGAAATCACATCAGCTTTCTATATACGGGTGAACTGAACCAGGTATTTTCATCATGAGGTTGCTCAGAGACGTTGACATAGCTGTGGAATTACTGAGTTTCAATTAAACATGCTAAGCAGCAGGAGCAGATAAAGTATGATATAATGAAAAAACTGCGTACAATTATAGAAATGTATGAATATTAAAACATTAATTTAAAAAAAATAGCAAGGACTAATTTTCTTTGATTGACTACTTTTAATTTTTATACTACTACTAGCATTAGCATGTATAGATATTTGATCATTTCTGTAAATCTCAAAATGGTTTCCTGAGATCTTAAGAATAACATGCAAATAATGTAAATAGGAGTTATTTGTCACTTTAACAAGAACTCCCTATCCTAGGGAGAGATATTTGAATTGAAATGGATTGTTTCTTTCATGTTTCCACACATGTTTTAAAACCACGCCATTGTAAATTGCTTTGAAGCATCAATTAAGCATTCAAACTGACAATTACTTCTGTAAATTCTGTTTATCCATGCAGAGGTGCAGCAGGTTTTGCACTAAATAGACTAATACACCAACAGGCCTTTCCTATGTTCAAGAACGTGGCATCCGTCCACACACACATTCACTTTCTGCTTGTCTAAAGTAGGCTACAACAGCCATTTATGACAGCGGGATATCAAAAACTCTCAATCTCAGTACTTAAATATTTAGCCAAACCTCACTGCCAAATAACCCCCCCCCCCTTGTATTTTTCATTTTTTTCCTTTTTCCGTTTTTTCTCTGTTGGTTTCAGTGTCTCTCTCTCACTCTTTTAATCTCTCCCCTGGATCTCCTCACTGTTTTACCACCTCCCCTTCTTCATCTGCTCTGATGTTCCTTTGTGACGTTCTTTGTTTATTTCTGCCGCTCTGCAAACATGGGTATGAATCATTAGGAGATTATTATCAATTCAGAACTTCATTCAGCTTAGACAGCAGCACAAGAAGGAGGTTTTTATGAGTGGCTGACCTATAACAAACACATGCGCGCGCGCGCACACACACACTCAGTCTGTCCAGCTATAGCTGGCAGCACCTAGAGCCAAACATCTCCCTCTGAGGTCCCTAGCAGTGTCTTATAAACTAAACTAACCCTGCCAAAGCAGATTTGTTCATTTAGTCTCTCAGAGACAAATTTGGAATTGTTTTCATACAGTGTTTTCCACTAAACTAAACTAACCCTGCTTTGCCATTATAATTTATTCTCATGGAGACAAGTAGAAATAAGTAGACCAGAACAACATATGGCTTGCGGGGTAAAATTACAGTCGAAGTAAAAAGAAAAAAGTGTGGAATATCATTAAGTGGAATGGTTTATTATAATGTGGAGTTGATGAACATCCTAAGAATGCCAATTAAAGGGAAAATAAATCTGAAGGGGTTAAAGCGTAATTAATGCAGTAGAACAGAGCACAATAAAAGTATACTGAAAACAAAATACAAAATAATATGAGTCCAGAAATGTAATTTAATACATTTATAAAACCTTAAAATAACTGCACATGTAAATCAATATTTTTAAGTGGTTCCACAAAATATAGAGCTCCATCAATCATCTTGCACTGTCAGTGGTAGCACTGGCAATGTTGCAGTCAGAATATGAATCTACCACTGACACTAATTTCCTTACTGATAGGGAGGGAATCTTAATATATAAAGGAGATAATAAACTAAATTCAGTGTCTGACTGGCTGGTTTATTGAAATCAACAGATGCTGAAATAAATATTGCTGGAGCGATACAATTTTAGAGATGTTCTAAATGAATCTAAAGGTTTGTAGGAAAAGTGTGTGAAGTTTCAAATCAGCTGGTCATTAGGAGGAACATTTCTCAGCCACCCAACCTGCAATAAGGTGATGGAGATGACTGACAGCTGACCGGAAGTAGTCAATCAATCACAAGCGCGTTAAGAACTCCACTAATTAATCAACTAGCTTATCACACTGACACCCCCCATTAACAGGTTGATTAACCTTTTAAACTAATTAAGATCAATTGAGATCAATTATACCAATTAAAAGCAAATCGCAAGGGGAGTGGTCAGGTTGTCTGTCAATCAATCAAGGAGAACGTCTGAGAGAGCCAGAAAGAGAGACGTGCAGAAAGGTTAACTAAGGACAAGAGGGGGAGATCTGGGAAGGAAGGGAGGTGAGTGGGGGAAGAGGGAGGGGACAATTAAAGGAGGGTGGGGAGATGGATGAGAGAGAGCAAGGATGTGTTGAAGAAAGAAGATAAGGAAAAGAAGAATGAGGTTTAAAAATGACTAATTGAAATTAAAAAGCTCCTTTCTAAAATGTATGTGGAGCATGTGTACATTGGGAATACTTCATCAGCTGTGTATTGCCTGGTTTGACTTTCACACCCTGTCTTCAACTAAATCCAAATCTTCAAGTGGTAGCTCCTTTTTCCTCTTGCTTTTTGCTTATCTTTGGCATTTTATCTTACTAGTTGATGGCCACAGAACAGCACAGACACCCTTCCCTGGCGGTGGTCCTTTAAAAGTCAAAACGCATGCAACATCTTCCGTGAGATGTCATCTGGGGTCATATTCAACCTAATAAGCTCGTCATAGCCACAGATTGGGAAATTATGCAGAGTTAATATAAAATCACCACTGAATTAATTGCAGTTTCAATTGCTTAAGTGGTTTAATTGACCGCAGTCCTGCTAGGGGCATCCATCCATTTATCTATACCGCTTATTCTCAGAGGGCTGCGAGGGGGGGCGGGAGCCAATCCCAGCTGACATTGGGCAAGGGGCGGGGGTACGCCATGCTAACCACTGCACCACCTAATGCTGCCCCACATGAGACCAATAAAGTAAAAATGCACAGGGTCATAAAGAGACCTTTTTTCAAATCTAAATATTTAGTCACGCATCGATGAGCGCTCCACATCCTTTAACGAGGAAAACAGCAGGAATCAAAAAGTAAAACTCACTAATTGGACTATTTCATTAGCTCCAAAGCAAATATTGTAGAATGCATTCAGTAGCCGCATGCATACACAGATACTGAGCTGTGTAATTGACTAGATGTTTATTTAAAGGGTTGGGAAACGTCTATAATACAGCTATGAAAGTATATTTCTACATTGATTTTGTTCCTACACATCTCCACACTTGCAGCTCAAAGCAATGATACTAATTTCTAGCTCAATAGCCAGTTTCTCAGACTCTAGCTTTTCATGTGGGGAAGCCATGACTTGTCTGTCTGACGAAAGATGAATATCAATTCAAAGACGTTCAGAAAGGTTTCTCGGTGATGACAGTGACAGCTGGTGACAGCCCTACAAAAAAAATTTGCAGATTACCATAATTATTGTTGAAAGGAGCCATGGCGTTTACAGGGTGTGTATGACAAACACACCGTTGTGCGTGAACAAACATGGTGACAAAAACAAAAAAAAGAAGAGAGTGGAAGAGAAAACACTTGAGGTTGAAAGAATGTAATAAGAGGGGAGGGAGGGAGGAAAGTGTGCACATTGCGTCACTGAGTTGTGCATGAGTGTGTCATTTCTGACACGTCTGTGTTTGGTGTCCTTTCAAAGCATGACATGTAAACACCAGCATAACATGTCCACATCAAGTGTTTTTCCTCTGACAAACTATACAAACAAAGGCCAGTTTTCAGGACAGCACATTGCACGGCCTCTACTCCCGAGAGGTGGCATTCTGGATGGGTGCACACCTCGTTTCTTTTCTTGCCCGACTCTGTTTGGCATTGTGGCGGCTTGCAGTGAACCTGTGCTGAAGTGAGAGGCGAAGCACAGTAGAGAGCGTGTCAGTAATAATCAATGGGAACAGTGCAATTTTGGTGTCAAGCATGAACACGATTTACGCTTGTGCTGCCCGCCTACTCAGACCAGGTCACTGACGCACGGAGGAGGGCACACTGCGCTGTTTGCGTGGCTTTAGTTTACAATAAACACACAAATACAATGTTTCCAATGTTTTGATTAAAGTGGATTAGAGGGTCCGATAGGTAAAACATCTACTGAACACCCTATTTCCAACTGTGCTGCAGGTGCGCCACATTCCTCTGGCTACGAAAGTACCAAGCACACCTCCATGCCCTGTGTACCTTGCGATGTTGAATGGAATTTACGCATCATGCACACAAAAAAGGGCCAAAAGTACATGGCCCTTTTTTTTTTTTTTGAAAGAATAAGAGGTGACTAAAGGAAACCATGGGAGAGTATGAAAAACAAGGAAAGTGTAAAATATAAAACCCTATCGGTTCCAGCCTTTCTGTGCCGTTGTTCCACACATTCAACTCTCATTATCGCTGTTGGGAGACGTGGACGTTGCCAAATGAATGTCCTGTTTTTCACCAGTTAGGGTTTGTGTCTAACATCTAACTGTACACCTCTGAGCAGTTACTCGCGAGGAAGAGAAAGTGTAAAAGGTAGAGAACTAGACTAGAGGGGAGAGAGAGAGAGAGAGAGAGAGAGAGAGAGAGAGAGCGAGAGATATGCAGATAGATGGAGACTGTAGTGGAGAAGAGACGGGAAGATTGGAGTTAACAAGCGTAAGTAAAGGGAGTTAGAGGTAAGATGACGGGGAAAAACTGTCAGTTGAAAAGGGGGAAAAAAAGCAGCAGAGAAACAGAGAGACAAAAAGGCAAAAAAGGAAAAGGAAAAGAAGCAAAAACTGAAATTTGAAAAGAGTCTTCATTAACAAACACAAAGACATCTGTATATATTGTGTATATAGAGTCATAAATCATTAATGAACACTATTTACATATATGTGTGTGTGTGTGTGTGTGTGTGTAAGAGTGTACATTAAGATGCCTGTCAGTGTGGGTATGATCACATTTTACCTATCTTACCTTGATAATGTGTGCTGAAACCACGGTAACGGTGGTTGGCATCAGTCACAAAGTGCAGTCGGAGCCAGTTCTTGTTGCTAACGATGGGAGAGGGGATGTTACTGCCTGACAACCTGAAACAAAGATAGAGAAAGATAGAAAGCCCATATGTAAGAAACAGAAAAACACACACACACACAAGCACACACAAGCACACCTAGCTCTTACCCCCCTTCATCTAATCCTACAATAGGCCCTTGAGAGTCAGGAAGAATGAACGAGAGCTGCAAAAATGTCCTCGCTCTGAGGGTGTTAAACTTAAATGGGCGCTTTTAAAGATCGCAGTACAGACCATGTGCACACACATGCATGTCTGAGCACATGCAAAACAAACTCACAAAGCCGAAGTCAGTGAAACGAGGTTGTCAAGCTGTAAAAAAAAGCCACGGCAACAATAGATACTAAAAATCAGCCTACGGTTTAGTTTAATTTTTTTAAGAGTCCTTTCACTGTCTCAATCTTTGCCTGCGTATCCGAGTGTGCGTGTGTAGCTGCTGTGTAGAGTGAAATGCGAACAAAGTCTATTGTGCCTGGAATGACACGGACTAAATTACGTACAGTGTCAGGACATCCCACTACAGCCAGTCGGTTTCTGCAGCCCCGCTGGAGTAACTGATAATTATGCTCAAGGGTGCCTCAACCGCTCTTAAAGAAGTACGAAATGGCATTTCTCATTCATTGCTCTTGCCAAGATTGCCAGCTCGTGCCAGCTCGTTAGGGGATTTGACCCAGCAGCTCTGACTGCAAACTCAATTCTCATGGTAGTTTCTGAAACTGTAGTTAGAAGTTGGTTCTATATTGGACAACATTTTAGTGATTTTTATTATTTCTAATATATCGTCCCCCTACTATTTACCTTTGCTGTACCTAATAGACTGATATATGCTAATATAACAAGGTTTCGAGTGCCTACCGGACTGTCAGATTGCATACCACCTTTAACAATATTAGCTTTTTTTTTGCACTGAAGTAAGCTTAGGAACTGAAGCTTTGATGGTGAACAGCGCTAGTAGACAGGACCCAATTTGCAGCCCTTTCATCAAGTGGGGAGGATGAGATCCCTTAATTGTCTGAGAAGATGAACAAGACTCTTGTGGTTGTGGAGTGTGAGGTCACTCTTGGCACCCTTAGAGTAGGTGACTGCTTTCAAGTTGACGCTTAGAGAATTAAACACCTTTGTTCCTGCATAACTTAAAATATCTGCAGCTCAAATACATTCCCTGCTGGCGATAACTCTGTCATTTTATGTATGGTGCTTGCATCTAGTAGCGTCAACCAACAGGTGCTGTTTCTCTCCCGTTACATTTTCATAGTGTTTTTATTTTTGATGTTTATTTTTTTGATGTCACCTTGGCTGTTACATTTGAGACACAGGTGCACACTCAAGTGAACAGTTTAGAGTATCTGTCCTCTCATATTCGCTTGTCGCCTTCTATAAACCCTTGCTGTTAACCTTCGCAGTCCATTAATATCAACACACACACAAATTCATGCTCACACACACATAGTAGATAGTATATACTACTGTCCAGCACCCGTGCCCTCTAATAACAGCGGTTTAAAGTGGAGCACAAGAATGCTGAGATGGTGTTTTAGAAGGTGTGTCTTTGTGTGTTGATTCGTGTATGTGTGTGAGTGTGTGTGTGTATGTGTGTGCATGAGACATAGAGAGGGTCACCTTGTGCCCTAGATCAGTAGGATTCTCTGATGTCTACATCATGAGATTTTTGTTCATGCACTCTGGAGAAAAGTAACACTGTAATAGCAGTATACTATATGTTTAACTGATTGGGATTGCAGCATTAAAAGTTTAGCAATTTCAGTTAATTATGGTAGCTGCATGAACAACTAAGAAGAGACCATATATGTTACATAAAGAGGCAGAAGAGACTTTCCATATCTGTCTTTATTGCTTGATTCTGCATCCATCTGCATCGGATTTTTTAAAAGAATTTTTTGGGCATTTGTATTCTGGACAGTAGTACAGAGACGACTGGAAATGAGGAAGAAAAAGATGCAACAAAGAATTCGAAGGCTCAAACCGGCGACGTTGCGTTTGTGATCAATGCTTTAACCTCAAGCTAAGGAGGCGCCCTGTATTCATCTTTTTCTACCAATAAATAATTCATTATACATACTGAAACACCAGTCACCACGTTGTAGATCATATTCGGATAGATTACTGAAATTGTATTCTAATTTAATGGCAAATTACAGCTGAATTAGCTGGGAGAGAGACTGGAGTCTGGACAGTAAATGAAAGAAATGGAAGAGATAATAGACCTGATGGACAGTAATCACTGAGTCCCTAGATTGACACAAGACATTTGAAATTTCTAATATCAATACATGTAGGTGATCTATTTATCAGCATACCTCAGTATATCTGAAGCATATGAGAAACAAAAGAAAAGACTGGAACAAAGACAAAAATGACAAAAACCATTATTGCTTGGATGAAGACGTAAGGTAAATTTATGGAAAAGTCACTAGTATGGCCTGATTCTACTGATACACATGATATTTATTAAAGTGAAGAATGTAAATCTAACATGAATTTATTTTAAATTGCTCTAAGTGATGTTTTGGTGCGGTACTTGGGGTGTGGTAAATTATTAGACCCTTGTCTGTCTCTGCTGTGCACGGACTGCAAAAGATTATGATGCATACTTGATAATAATTGTAACAGCAGACATAGGAACAAGATGAGTACCAATTCTCAAGGGACTCACAAGTACCCAAAATAGATTAACCTTTTCCAAAGAAAGGAAAGGAACTCTAGCCTCAGCTTAGACCAAATACTGAAACAGAGGCACTTTACTTTAATTTATTTAT
This sequence comes from Gadopsis marmoratus, assembly GCA_036023855.1. Taxonomy (NCBI): domain Eukaryota; kingdom Metazoa; phylum Chordata; class Actinopteri; order Centrarchiformes; family Percichthyidae; genus Gadopsis; species Gadopsis marmoratus. Next base: position 96,569 of record JAVQJF010129401.1, read on the forward strand.
CCTTACTATGTGTACTGTATCTAACATAACATATCATATTATAATCTGATGCAGGCTGAAAAGAAAAATGTTAAGAATCACTGCATGAGGGTTTAGTTGGAGTTCTGTTTGCAGGGCAACGTTCCCGTTCCCCTCTTTCTCCTCTACAAACTGCTACCATCCTCCTTTTTCTCTCTTTCCCGCTCTCTCCTGCTCACCTTCCTCTTTCCCCTCTCTCTTTCTCAGCTCTCCCCTCTATGTCTCTTCATATGGCCTTTCTCTCTCTCTCACACACACACACACACACACAATTCATGTTTACAGCTTTTAACTCACTTCCTGCTATGACATCATTACCCAGAGTGCATCATTAAGTGTAGAGCGTGTGTATATTCAGTCAGTTCCAATATTAAAATAAGAATTAAATCATAAATCCATACAGAGAGCCTATGTGTGTGACATTAAAATATTAAACTGCATGCTCAGGAAGCACTTAACAACTCTGAGCTGCAGGAAGAAGGTATAATTAGAAAAATCTCTCTTGCAGCAGTAGCTGGAAGGTTAGAGAAACAAGCTGGCAACTGAAAAGGTCACCAATCTGGATCCCCGCAGCAGCTGGGAACACCTCCTCCTGGTGCTCTTTGTCTCAACAAGTACTGTTGAGACGCAGCACAGATTCCGCATAGGTCCCAGGCATGAATGTACATGAAAGACGATGATACTGAAAAAAGACTGAAATGTGTGTTTGGCAACTACTCATATGGCTTGCTAAAGCTTAAAATGAAGCGTCCATCACGAAGCCTAATACTTCCAAAAAGCATCAGCTTCTGAACAGCGGAGAAACTAGTTGATTTTCCCCATGTGGACAATTTGTAATGCATTATTAAATCATTAATCTATGCTGATGGCTTCTGTCTGACTGGTAAGTGTTCTTCCAAAGTATCTGCTAGAAAAGCACTTCAGAGCTGCCCGCAGGTTTTATAGATCATCTTCGGATCGGCTCCAGTGAGTTTGTTTTTTAATAGCTTGGTCTGAGAGGGTATCCTACACTGTGATGTGACAGTGACATAGGTGTAAAAAATATTGGGTGAAGCCAGGCTGTAAGGTTCGTCAAGATGCCATGGACCATCAACGAAGCTTGTGGGAGAGTTAAGAGACACATTCCTCCAGAGACATTAATTGCCACCTGGGTGCACTGAACTGTTGTGCACTGATGGAATTTTTGCAACATATTTAAGCATTACATTTAGTCCAAAAACCGACTTGTTTTACATAAAAAAAGAAATCCAAGAAAAAAAATGTGTCTTTTGTTCCTGTGAAAGCAAGTGTCTCTATTATGAAATAAAGTAAATTGGTGTTCTTCTCTGGGGAACCGGAGGAAATTACTTGCTCTGGTGACATTTCCCTCTTGCACAACACTCTCGTATGAAGCACAGCAGATCCCAATGCAGTACTTCCTTTTGGGAGAAAATGTTAGATAATGAATGCTCAAAACTTCATATGAGTCCGTCAGCAACCAATCACCAACAATGGATGTCCCCGGGAAGAGTGCTGAGTGCTCATAATGCAATTATTGTTCTCTGAAAATCATCAATTGTACCAGGTAAATCTACTGAAAACGCATGAATGCCTCCTGTGTTCCATGTTCAGCTACAACTAGGTAAAATTGGAACAAAAAAATACTGAGAAGAAGAGTGAGTGTCTGACCGTTTATGTCTGTGTGTGTGTGCGTCTGCAGGAGAGAGAGAATATCAAGTGGAGAGTTGCCAGAGGGAGCAAGAGAACATAATTGATTAAATACACCAGACCAAAAGAGCATCTCTCCCTCTCTCCATCTCTGTGTCTACCATCCTCCCATCCATCCTCTTTGCCTCTGCTCCCCCACGGAAATACATACCAGCCATTCCACCGGCAGTGTGGGAATGAAAGAGAGGGAAAGGGAGGGAAATAAAGAAAGAGGGGGTGGAAGGAAGCAACGATCGATGGCGGTACGGTGAGACATGGAGGGAGAGCACGAGGGAAGCAGGGAAGGTGTGAGGAAGACATGAAGAGGCTGACAGAGGTTTGTTTGTTAACTTGTTAATTATTCATCCCAGCATTTAAGCAGAATGCAATCAAAAAACACCAAAGCGGTATTGCGAGAGGGCATATTCCAGTGCGAGTAATTTATGAATAAAACATAAACGACATTTAAATTAAAAAGGTCATTTTCTGCCATGTTGAACACATGAAAGGAAATATTAAAACATATTCAAATAAAGGCCCGCACACGTTTGTACATTTCTCCAAGATTCGTTTTGGAAATTGTAGCCGTTTTAGAAATAATAGATATCCAAAAAAAAACATTGGTTTCAGCTCAAATAGCACATAGCAACATTCACATTTGCAACAAAAAAAAAATAACTTAAAAATGTTGTCATGAGTAACAACGATCAGGTTTTGACACTATGTAATATCTCAGGTCAGTCGCACTGTTTCATCTTTTGTCTTGTCACCCATGTTGTTATATTCTACCGTGATACACAGACGGTGCAGATTGTGGCTGCGCCTCTGACACATTTGGAAACTTTAAATTGCTTGGTAATCACGGCATATAATCACGGTATATAAGGTAATCACGCTATATAAGGATCTCCCAGAACATGGATTTTTGGTGGATTGACTCCAAACTGCCGTAGAAATGTACTTCAAATGAATAATACCCTTCCTTCTGAGATTCTTTTTTTTTTTTATGTACATACTCTTTGGTGTAAAATACAATCACAGTCATCAAGGCCTGACATTTCTGTGCCGTCTGGCTCTTACGTGAGCTGCTGCATTGTTCAGCGTGGACATTCTGCTGGAGGTGTTTGAGCTCATAAAAGACACCTTGCGCAGAACAGCCAGGTGGACATTTGCCGTGATATCGGCCGTGATTGTATAGGTGAAGAGGTTAAGAGTTTCTACCTGCTGTGTAATGAATGGCTCTCCGCGCACATGCAGACTGCTTACATCAGTGGTCACGTGGGTGCGAGAGCTGCGTGTGCCGATGCCAACTTTTGTGTGCGCATGTGTGTGGCTGTTCATAAGACAGTAGGGGAATGCTACTTAATCAGGCAATCTGTCTTAATAGCCTCCCCTAATTAAGACAGGAGGGAGCTGCCACACATACACCTGCAAACACACACGCACATGCAGAGAGACGGAGGAGGGAGGAAATGCTCACACACATGCACGCACGCACACAGAGAAATGAGCGCACTCACACACACACACACTGCAGGAGTGTTAGGCTGAATGTAGTCTAGGTGGATCCATCATCAATCAGTGTACAGACAGAGAAGTCCTCTCTCTGTGTGTGTGTGTGTGTGTGTGTGTGTGTGTGTGTGTGTGTGTGTGTGTGTGTGTGTGTGTGCACGCAGTGGTTTAGATACATCATGTACGTATGTGTTTGAGTGTGTTGTTTATATATATCTCTGTGTGTGTGTGTGTGTGTATGCGTTCGTGTTTGCGCGAGCGTGCCTGCTGTGTCACTCTCCATCAATCTCAAGTGGGCAGAGAGTAATCAGTGTTCACAACAGGACCCTGCTCTGTCTCTCCCTCCCCTCCCTTTATCGCAACAAAATTTCGCTCCTCCTCCTCCTCCTCCTCCTCGTAGAGCAGCAAGGTGTTTTTAAACCGGCTTGTTCATACATACAGACAGCTGAGGGCTGAAACAAAACACGGGTGGGTGGCTGTGGAAAAAGCACTCTGACATTGATAATTAAGAATTTGAGCATGAAACCATTACACTGACAAATCCCTCATAGTTAGGATTAGGTCTCTTAGCTCCAAATAAGGGCATTTTTTAATGCTTCCAATTTTTGCGGCAACAATTTAGGGATGGCCCTTTGATGTACGCCGCGTTTTCTGAGCTTGGTGTGGAAGAAGATGACGGGCCTGCACAGAGCCCTGACCTCCACACCATCAAACACCATTTGGATGAAGTGAAATCCCTGCAGCCAGGTTCCAAAAGCTTGTGTAGAGCCTGAAACCAGAAGAGCGGAGGCTGCCACGGCAGCATGCGATGCCCTAACAAACACATAGTGAGCGCAGTGATACAAATTAGAAACTACTTTAAAGAGCGAAAAGCAATTTTAACGCTAAATACACGAAACCTAAAATAAACAATATCGTTTTCCAGGCAGAAACAGCTGAGTTTTGTTTATTACGGAGGGAAGTACCCTGTGTAAAACATTTTATACCATCTGTTGGGTAATTTATGCCTGTGATGGCAGAGCAGGCAGGTTACAAATCTTGTTAGCTTCTACTTGTTGATGTGGTGGAAAATACAGTCCCAGCCAAACACCGAGATACTGTATGACATCTAAGAAAGAAATACTAGTTTTGGCTTGTTACACCACAGAGTGACAAACTAGACTCCATACAATATTTTGAAACGTGTCTACTAGTGGATCTCACACAAGCCCTGGACCCAAATTAGGACCCAAATTCGCCCACAACAAACACTTTGGCCCTACAATAACTCTGAATAAAATGTGATTTTATGATGTTAGGTGAAACTGAATGTGCTTTTTATTCAAATTAGAAGTATGTTTTAATTATATTTTTTATTGGTAAGAATTATCATTAGGGAATAGTTCTTGATCTGTGTCTAACCATGTTAGATAATCAGCCCCCTCCACCCACTTGCTTGACTGTGATGAAGCCAGTGAATACCCCATAATAGAGATAAAGTCTATTATGCCTCTCTATTATTTCCTCCTCCTCTCTCTCTCTTTCTTCTAGCCACCCCCTTACTCACTCTCTCTCTCCAGGGTTTACTCTCCGTTACTCTGCCTGTTCGCTCCTTTCTTTTTTGCTCCGTCTCTTCCCAGAAGCCATTGCAATTCTGGGCGGCTCCCTGCCTCTTCTCAAACACTCTTTCCTGTGTGTGTGTGTGTGTGTGTGTGTGTGTGGCCTGCGGGACAGCACAGTAATCAGAGCAGAGACAGAGAACGGGAGAGTTGGAGAGAAGGGTGACAGAGATGACGAGAGGGAGCTGGTGTTATTATTATTACATTACAGTACATCATATTTTCAGCACCCTTGCTATCTCTGTACCGGTGGCTGATTTTTCAATACGCTACACTTTCCAAGCACACACACACACACACACACACACACACCAGGACACATACAGAAACTTATGCAACCAAACAAAGTCATAAATACATGCATGTACACATACACACAGACTGGGTTTAGTACAGGGAATGACAATGACAATGACAACGTATTTATGGCGGTAGAGTTCATTTGCTGTGGCCTGGCCCAACTTCATATTGTGCTCCAGTGGTGCTCAACCTCTGGCCCGGCCCTTCGGCTTTGGCTTAGCCCCACCTGGAAAGGTTATTTGCTGTGGAAATGGTAAATATCAAATTTCACTGCCCAGAAAAAAAATCACCGCTCCTGCAGCGATGACATGAGTTCACTGTCATTAATGTTTGACAGTGTTGTCTACGTGAGAACAACATTTCATAGTCCTTGGAGTCAATAGAGTTATGCTTTATGATAAAAAAAAATAAAAAATGCAAACCCTGTAGGCTCCATTCAGTGCATATGATACATTTCAGTCTTGAAGACCTTCACCAAAACATAAAAAACAAAAGGAAGTAGTCAACAGAACATTGGCCATTTTTTTATTCAAAATCTCTGGAAGTCCATGAGCAAAAGTATGGATGACAGGTGAAAAATACAAAGATCTAATGCATATGAGATCATCGAGACTTAGCTCTGCCATGGTGCTCAGGCTAATTAAGAGCAAAAGTGGAAGATGCCTCGAAGCCCTTGAGTAGACGTGACCTATTTTGGTTTGGGGTTTTTATCCTGAGTGAATGAGTATAATGTGACTTTGTTTGCATAAACACTATAATCTAATTATCGTACACTAATCTAATTATAAACCTCACTTTAATTCTAAGAGTGATTTGATTAAGCTGCATATGCATATACAGAAAATGATTTATCTCAACTTACCCATCTTAATGCAATCTTGCCTGATGCTGATTGAATTAATTGTCACGTGCCTTTTCCCTAGTAAATTCAGAAACCGCCCTCATAAAATGCAAATGCTCCCTGCTTGCCTTTTTCTGCAGCTCCTATATAACAATTCTGCAGTTTACCCAGATTTACGATGTTAATGCCAACTATGAAAAAGAGAGTAGCTCTAAAAATTGACACCCTGGGTCAGGTGCACAGCTTGGGAGAACTCAGATTTACAGGCTCAGTCTGCGCATGGTGTTTACATATCTGAACAATCTCCCGATAATGCTTCTAATTTCACAGTTCTCCATACATTTCATCCTACAGTGAACACCCCCTCTGCATGACCTATATTACACAAACAGTGGATTTTGTTTAATAGTTTTCATGGTTTTAATCTAATTGCAGTATCGCTCATGATCACATTCAGCTTCATGTACACGTAGCAACTGACAAATGGAGTTTCTTTGTGCTTGTCTGTCTCAGTCTGTCCTTCTCTGCCCGTCTCAATCCCTCTGTGTGTCTGTCTCCTTGTTTCTACGTCTCCTTTCCTCACCCATGAGTCCCCCTGATTGCTTTCGTTTCCTCTGTCTCCTCTTCCATTCCTTTTATTCTTCTTTCCACCTCTCTTCTCCTGTCAACGCTCATCTTGCAGCCCCCACTTGTCCCTAAATCTGCACCTCTGCTTTCGTCTCCTCCCTGCGTCACCTTCTTACCTCTCATCTCCACGTCTTCTCTCCTGACTCCTCTTGTCACCCCAATTGCCCTTTCTGCTCCTCTTTTCTAACCACTCCTCTCTTGTCTCTTGTCTCTTGCCTCTCTTGTCTTCTTCTGCGTGACCTGACACTGCCTCCCTAAAACACCATGACACCCCTCCTGCTGTCCTCTCACTTTGCCTCCCCTGCTCTCCCCTGCTCTATGTTGGCTCCCACAAATGAGAAGGATTGGCCCTAAAAGATTTTAGTAATTTGTTTCAAAGGTTATCAAAGGTGTGGCTTAATAATGGGGTAAATTTGCTTAGACATGCCAGAAATTGGATTTAAAAATTGATGCCCCCAGAGAAACAGTGTGAAGGTCAGTGGTATAACCTATAAGCCTCCATGTTGCGAATGGATCCACAAGAAAATAGTCTGCATCATGAACTTGTGTACAAGCTCTCCATCAGGGTTGTTTGTTTAAAACATTTGCAAAGCCAACTTTTTTGAGAAAATTTAAACCTGTATTGTTTACATCCATGTTTGCCGTCCCTGTATTTTGCTGCTTCCTAATACTACTACTGGTCAAGCGTAGTACTAAGAACTCTGCAGAGTACCTTTAAACCCTGCACACCAAGGTTGTGACTACTAAGGTGTTTCTCCACACAGGGTCGCAGTCATTGTTGACAGCAACACAAAAACAAGACCTATTTAGAGGTCTGGAACCAGGCTTAACTGCCTCCCTGTTTGTGTATATTTGTTTTATTTAAGTGTGTGTTCCCCTGTATCTTTAGATATATATTTGAAATCATGTCATGTGTGTGTGTGCGCGCGCGCACGTGCGTGTGGACGTGTGAGAAACAGAAACGGGTTGTGTGCTTGTGTTCAAGGTCGCCGCTCCATTTCCTATTCGAGATGGTGCTGCTATCCCAGCATCCTCTCTGCCAGCAGCATTGATTAGCACTCGGCAAGCATAACATCACGCAGCTGCACGCACACACACACACACACACACACACACACACCCATGCCCACACACTTAAACTCACTTTGTCTCTTACACACAGCTCCTTTTGCATCTCCCAGACAAATGTTTGTGCTTTGAGCAGAGCTAGAAAATGACTCGCTGTTTTTTAGATTTATCATGCAGAGTCGCACACAAACACGTGATGCGTTATGTTTGTATTGACTAAGAACAGACACAGGCAGAACAGTACGAAGCTGAGCCAATCGAAATAGCACACCCATTTCAACGCTGAACAGAATGAGTAAATTTGATTGATGATGCTGGAGAAATTGGTTTTTTATTTGTGGTACTAATGTGAACTCATTCCAACCGTACAGTATTTAGCTGTTTCTCAACACAACACAACGAAGCCCGTAGGCCAGGTAGACCGTGGAAGTTTTTTTTTTGTTGGTTAAAATAAAAAATCCGTGTGGTGGAGAAAAACAAAGTAAACAAATACAAAAATTGTGTGTCATGCAGTGCCATGCATTCACAGGAACATGTGTGTTAACGTATATAAGCAAACTTCACGAAACAATAAAAATGGTAATGGTATCATTTTATAATAAGTAGTTTTATTTAAGTTTATCCAACCACATGATTTAGCTTTTTGGTGTGACTAATCAGTGATCATGCCTGTATGCTGTTTGCGTGTAGTACATCAAAACTATATTCAATCAAAAATAACAAAATGCATATTCAAATTAAATGGACTTTACTCATATAGCACCTTTCAACCGCTGAAACGGTCCCTAAAACGCTCTAACAGTAACCGTAATTCACCCATTCACACACCAGTGGCGACACAGCTGCCATGCTGGCCTCCACCGGGGGCCACTTGGGGTTCAGTGTCTTGCCTAAGGACACTTCAACATGTGAACAGGAAGAGCCAGGATCGAACCACCAACCCTGGGATTTATGGACGACCGCTCTACCTTCTGAGCCACAGCCACCCTATAATATGTAATAATGACAATATTAAGCAGCATAGAAGAAGAAAAAATGAAAAATATGGTCTAGTGGGAGCCAAATTCATTATTAGACGCTATAGATATGGTCTGATTTGCCCAGGAATCAAGGAGGCTCTTAACATTTCTCTATTGTATTGTACAGTACAAGATATGATGATATGGTTATGGTGTTGATCAAAGGCTTCACTGTATTTTTAAAGTGGGGTAGGAGGGTGAAGGATTCAATCTCAGCAAACTATGATTGAAGTAGATGTTATATTCCCTTGGCACATAGTGTTAGCTGCTGAAACACCAACCATAGTGAGATGATTCAGGACACGTATAGCTTCTATAACTGTCAGTAGTAAATATGTACAATATGTAGTGACATGCAGCTGGCTTAGCTCTTTTCCTGTACACTTTACTGTATCTGAACTGCAAAAACGTGTTTATGCGAGTATCTGTGTCACACTGTGGCATCTGGGCAGAATTAAGTGTCTGCTAAACCAACTCGCCTACACCGATATGACTCCAGGCCTTTGGCGACGTGGCTTCGACTCCAGCTCAAACCTGACCAAATTAATTTTTAGTGCCTCTAAAAAAACAAAACACAAAATGCTTGACAAGCAGGAGATTGGTAAATGACAGACTGTGAATAGCCCGTTCCACCATTACCGTGAATTTGGTGACGACTGTCATGTAGGTGTAGAGCACCAGAGAGTGAGACGGACAGACAGACCGGAGAGACAGACAGACGAGAGAGAGAGAGACAGACGAGAGAGAGAGAGAGAGAGAGAGAGAGAGAGAGAGAGACGAGAGAGAGAGAGAGAGACATAGAGAGACAGACAGACAGACAGACAGACAGAGGGAGAGACATCATTCTATTAAAGATGCTCACTTGGTTTCAAGGGCAACTGATTCTGAAACAACAAAATATAAAACTTTTGTGTGTTAGTGTGTGTGTGCATGCATATTAGTGTGTGTGGTATTAGGCTAGGATTACAGGTACTTAGCTCACAGCGATATACTCCTCTCATAGGTGCGAGCACACCTCTCTGCATACTGATTAGACACAAGTGTCTCTGTGAGAAGGAGAGTCTGTGTGAGTGTTGCATGTTTGTGAATGTGTATCGGTAAGGAGTGACTGTGTGTGTGTGTGTGTGTGTGTCGGTTAGTGTGAACATGGATGTAGACTACATCCGTGTGTGTTGGCGTATGTGAGACTGCTGTTGTCAGCCCTGCAGCAACTGATAAACACATAAAACATTCTTCCACACACTCACATATTTGCAAATCAGCCATTCGCTTCCTCGGCTAATTGCCATTAGAAATTAGCATTTTAGCTATTAGCTTCTTTTGCAAATCGCCAATGGAAATTAGTATATTAGCACTTAGTGTTGTGAGGCAATTGCTAAGGAATCAGGCAACATGACCTAGATTGCCTGACGGCCTAGACTATTTTGGTACAAAAGGGTCAGTGATTTAAATGCAAAATTAAGTCATTTAAGGTGAACAAGACCTTTCATATGTCTTTGTACAGCAAATGTTCCTTAGGGACGTTGTCTGGTGAAAAAGTGACACATAAAAGGCCATCTTTTGTTCATTTTAAGCCAGTTTAGATTTGTGAAAATAACTGATATTTCCAAGAAGGTTAATTGTAACTTCGGTACTAGAATAGTCTAGTGTTTGAATTGCTCATGAAAGCAAGCTTCCTTGATTTCAGATTGTCTGGGTTTAAATTGCGCCCACAATAAATAAAGATCTCATTTGCACACTTTCACATAGACTACGGTGCCGTTTGGAAATGATGTTATGAGTCTTGGGACTTCTCAGGGACACTCTCATTAGCCAAGTCATCCTCCAATGCATTCCTAAGTTGGCAGGTAATCTTCTGAATATTTATCTGTCCTCCATATCTTCCCTTTTGGAACTGTGCTTTGTAAAACATAACAATGACTACGTACATCTTGAAAAACACATGAATGACCAAGACCAAAACTGCTGTTAAAGGGTGTTGTTTTAAAATTCAGTAACAACAATGATGAGTCTCAAGAAGACGGAGACAGAAATAGATTTCAGCTAGGAACAGATATGTCAATGCACAGATATCACGGAAATATTTTACACAAATCCTTATATTATACATCAACTATGATCTTATGAGGAGTGACAACGAGCTGTTAATGGCATCCAACTCAACACAGAAGAAAACTTGAACCACTTCAGATGCAACCATTTTAAGACAGCAGATGCATAGCACTGAAATTACATTTAACAGCCCCATCAAACGGTTAGGAAAACCTAAGAAATCAAATCGTCAAAGACAGCGACAGTCGGGCGTTTTTTATTGCCTCTTGTTTTGTATACAGCACCTTGCCAGGCCTTACGCGTTACCTCAAATAGGCCACTGGGAACATACCGTTTAGAAAGGAACCGATTCCTGCCAGTCCAAACACAAACGGATTCACCGTCTGCTTAGTGCTAACCATGCTAATGGACTCTAAACTGTGCTTCATGTTCCTCTCTGATAAAAGCAACTTCTTTGGTAACAAGGTAGGGCATTCTCAGCATCTTCAACCAATTAAACAGAAATCTCTTAATTGCTGAAATTGCTGATATAGGCCTATATTGTAAAGTTGTAATGTTAAGTATCTAGTATGCTACCTACTCAACCGTTTAATGTCATTTCAATGCGTCTCTCCTTCCATAATCATCATCATGCACATCACATCACGACACATCACGACATCAAGACACATATAAAGGTTATTTACAGAGAAGGGGGATGGAAACAGTGTGGTATACAGTGTGACGTTTTGTCAATATCAAGCTTCAGGAGATTTCATGGGGACAAAGAGGACAAATATATACCGATCCTACTGTACACACACAGAAAGAAACACCAATCATTTCATGGTTAAGCTACACATACTGTATGCACAAAGACACATGTAACGGTGAAGTATCAGTGGTTGGTCTCCAGTCTTTGCATTGAACTTAACTCCAAAATACATATCATTTGATTTCCAATATAATAACACATTCATTCATTCATTCATTAACCATACTGCTTATCCCGAAGGGTCGCAGGGGGGGGCTGGAGCCAATCCCAGCTAATATTGGGCGAGAGGCAGGGAAACACCCTGGACTGGTCGCCAGTCAATCGCAGGGCAATATATAATAACACAGAGCTGTCAAATACGCCTTCTGTGAGAGAGTCCCGGGTGCAATGATGAGGACTAACTGATGGGTGTGGAAAAAGTACACATAAGGTTCATGACAAGTTACTGAAGGGATGTCACTTTGATGTCATATTCAAACTGCTTTTTTGTCTGGCCACCAGCCAGAAAATGCCACATATTTAATTTACTAGAATATAAAACAGAGAAAAAGAAGCTGTAACCAGCAAATATTTGGCACTTTTACTTGATAAATGTCTTACATTACTTAACAACATAAAAAACACCTTTAATTGTTTCCTTTTAAGCACCCAGCCAGCAGCAAGTACCAACCGCTTTGTCCCTAGAACACACTGAATTCCTCATTTTGGAATCAACGCACCTCCCTAGAGACCATACTGATTTTCCAGCCCACATTCATGTACAGCACTGACAATTTCTGCAGCACATTTATTCTGCAAATATTCCAGAGGTGCTGTACTGTGTTGAGTTGTAAGGACTTTGTAGGTCACTAGAGTAAACTAACATCAATGTCGTTTCCCTGAAACCGTCTGGAGATGATGCATGCTTTCTGATATGGAAGTATCCAACAACGTGACCAAAAAGGCAAACTGCGGCCATGAGGGGATGCACCTGGATAGCAACTCTTGAGGGCACTCTGGCATTTAAATAATGCTAAATTGGTACTAGATGGTCTAGTGCAGCCTAGTTCGTGTCAAGAAAACTTTCTCCAGACAATTGCAACACCACCAGAAGCCTGAACCATTTACAGGATGAAAGCATCCATGGCTGTTGATGCCAAATTCTGATGCTGTCATCAGGATGTCCCAAAAGAAACTGGAGATTTCAAACTAGAGAACATTTATCCACTCCTTAGGGGTTCGGTTTGGCTGATAGTATGCCAAATGTTGTTTGATCTTCATGTTTGACAGCAGCAGTGGAACCATTGACTTTTGCTTTGTAGCACATCTAATGCAAGGCTTGAAGAGGTGTGCTTTCAGCAACGTCCTTCTGAGCATTGCATCATCAAGTCTTTTCATGACTTTTTCTGACATCTCTGATGAACAAGACACGCTTACCCACAGGTGTACCTTCTTTTATTCACAGGTGGGAGGCCACTGATAGCAGTTACTTAAGTGTCTTGTGAATTCTGAAATTTACTTCTAATTGTGCGTGCCTCACTGAACGCAACAAGGTCTTTATGAACACATGGATAATAAAATTGATACAAAATATTTGTCATGTCAGGCACCATCAGTTTTTAAATGTGTATTCCTGTGTATTTTTCTCTAAATTACTATGTTTGTGGGCAAAATCCTATAAATCTATATATATGTATACATTTACTATACTGTGCAATGTTAGGACTCCTAAAGTTGTTAGAAAACAATGAGCTAGAGGAAAGCCACGTGTGAATGTCGCTGCTCTCCTCTCAGCCTGGATGCAGGAAAAGACCCAGAAACATCAACAGTGTCGCTGTATGAAACGCCAGAGTTCATTCAGCGAGTAAATAACAACACAGCAATGCATTACACGAGCCGAGACACCTGTCAGACTAAATCACACACTACCAGTGACCACCACATTATCTCCCAGAGGCCAACAATCTAACCCTGAGCAATAAATAGTGGTCGTAAATACTCCTAAGAAGGGTTTTTTTTTTTTTACAGCAGTAAGGTTTGTATTTTCCCCCAGTTCAAGAGGACAGCTTGACACAAATCTTCTCAACGGCCTTATGCTTCCTAAAAACCTGTTATAAATTGAAATGTTGTGTTCAAAAATATGAAATTGTTCGGAATTTGTGTCCCTCATAGATGAAATGTGGACTAACTGTGTTGCATATGTCTTTCTACAGGACAGTGAAGCAGGAAAAGCAGGAAAGTAAATTGTCTTCATTACTGGTGATTATTGATGATTAACTTTGTCCCTTTTTGCATGTTTGCTGGCTTGTTCTGTATTTACAATTGTACTGCCATTTTGGCCAGGATTCTCAAAAACAAAACAAGATTACAAACTCAAGATAGTATTCAAGGACAAATAAAAACAAAGTAAAGTAATATAAATCAAAAATAAAAGTTTTGACCTTTGTTTTATCCTTCTTATCTGCCTTTGATCATTAATAGTGTTTTGCCTTCATTTAATGCATGTCTAAATCAGGGAAAGTGTCCAATGATAACACCATCGGGTTATTTTTCAAAGAATTATTCAATTTGGCATTTCTGACAAGAAAATGGCACCTTTCAAAACCTAAGCTTTGGTTTGCTGCAGTTTATAAGTTTCATACAGCCACTAACAGAATGTGTGAATGTGAACAAGTGCACGTGATGAAATGTGACCAGCACAGTATGATCAGTGAACGGTAGATATCAGTGAAAAAGTGTCTGTTTATTGAATAGCAGTATTTATCTGCTGTATCTCTGGTATCCTGTGCTTGTAACATAGTTGCACACACACACACATACATACACACACACACACACGAGTGAGCAGAATATTGTGCACCTGTATAGACACACTAAGACTTTCCCAAAAGCAGTTGCCTGGCCATTACGACTTCCAAATCAATTACACTTGCACGCACACTAATATCCCTGACCATGATTAGACTCAGATTGGTTACAGCAAGAGAAATGGTTGATCAATACCCTAATTTAGCAACAATCAATAAGCAGCCAGAGCAATAAAATATTGTTATGAATGAACCATCTGAAAACACCTGAGAAAAAAAAATATAAAAGCACGGAAAGTTGTTCTAACTAGCACACATCAGTTAATTCATCTGCTAATACGAGGCCCATGCAGAAGGACAGCATATGAACATGCATACACACACACACACACACACACACACTCAGATCAAACTTCTAGATTTGATTTAATCTTTTTCCAAGGAAAAATTGCTGTACTTTAAGAACAAGAGATAAAAACTGTACTTTATATCTGTAATAACATTTTCATTTTATTGCCCGTTCTTACTTGAGTTCCAACTTATTTTTATTACCTGTTCTAACTTTTTATTACTCTGCTCCAAGTGTGGTTAGGTTCTTCCATAAGCTCAGCAGTTATGTGACTACACCATCGTTGCAGAAATGCCAGGTCACAAATGTCAAATTAATCCTGTCCTGTTTCTCAAAGTATGGATTAGGAACACAGTCACATATGTGTACAAGTCACAAGTACAGTGGGGCTCTATTGCATCTCTATGATGCTGCTTACCGCAGCATAGAGCATTTTTAACAATCAGGCCACCCGGTCTAAACCTTTATATCCACCCTTGAATTTGGTTGTATGGTGTAAAAATGTCTTTTTCATTTTCACCATCCAGCTAATTGTATGTCTCTGACACCTGGAAATATGCCCCGTACCCTTCGGCAGTTTAAAACTGAACCGTGACTCATCCCTCCGCTGCAATTTAGAAATTGATTTAAAAGAGACTCCGATACACGGACCGTTCTGCCACGTCCACAGCATCACATTTGTCATCAACACAATGACTGCGGAACATACACACAGGAATGGGTACATTAATTAATTCTTTTTTAATGCATCCATTCCATGTATCCATAATTAATTAATAATAAATTAATTAATAAAGTGACTCACCAAATGGTTGGTGGCTCAGATCCCTCAACTTCCAGGTAGTCGTACTTCTCCTCTGTCTGGAAGTCTGTAAAGATGACAGAGATGGTGTCTCCAGGTTCGGCCAATAGGATCCAAGTACAGTCGGCCTGGTTACCATAGTTGCCGGGGTAACCGGGACTGGTCACCACCCCACTGCCGCCCCTCACAGTGCCCCCACATGTGTCCTCAGCTGTCAATCAAATCAGAATGACAAATAGAAAACCTGGGTTAGGGAGAGGAGGAGGGACTGAGGGGCGGACTTTTTTGTAAATTAATTAATTTAATGTTTTTGGATCAATAGTTTTGATTTCCAGGTATATGAGGTGGGGTGGGTCAATTAACAAATTTAACAATCGGTTTATTGACCAAGTTAGCAATTATGATCTAATTCTCGATAGACCTAGTAATATTTCTCACTCAAGTAGATTACAGGTCAGTCAGCCCAACTCCCCACCTCTCTCCCTCTATGAGGTGACGTTTCTTAATTATGGTAGATTACAGGTTCAACTCCTAATGTTATTTTGTGGCTTGAATGTTAGAAATGGATGACTTTCTCATGACACATGAACTGTAAAGTCATATCAGCAAACCATATTGTGAAATATGGAGCTCTTACATCACACTTCAGTTATGAAGTAGATAAATGGCATTTACATTTTATGGACTCTTGGTTCTCTGCCATTAAGTCAGTAGATTTTAGAGAATGCTGTTTTCTTTTAGCCAGTTAGAATCTGGGGTGGGGTTAGGCTACAGTTCCTGTCACACTCAGAGCTGCTGTCCTCTAATTCAATAACAAGGTAAGTTTTCCTTTTCTCCAATCACAGAGCTCCGCTCTCATCTCCTCCAATCGCCACCAAGGAACTTTCATATGTTTCCCAATTGGCTGGTTTAGTGTCAGTCTATCATTTAATCCTCAATTAGTTTGAGGAACATATAGACCAGATGTGACGATAGATTTGTCTAATTTTATCAAATTGTTGATCACTTCTGATTGATAGTATTATTCATAATTGATAGTACTGATAATAACAGATAAAGACACATGGATTGCGCTGTGCACACGGCATAAATTATACACATATAATTTATACAGATACACTCACGGAGAAAAAACATACTACATTGGACCTTTTTGTGTCACTGGGACATGGGTTGTATGGCAAGTTATTCAAGAGGACTGTGCTCAATTCACTTATGAAAAGGTGTTTTCATACGCAATCTGTAGAAATACATCCCTTTAAAAAAGGGAAAACCTGCGTTAACAGTTTGAAGAGAAAATTGAGCACAGCCAAGTATCTACTGCCCCAGTGATAACAGATACAATGTTGAACCTTTTTTTCCGAGAGCGTACAAGTCCAACTGTAAACATGGTATAAATTATACCTGCATAATTTATAAAAGAGGAAATACTGAATGTAACACACTCTTACAGCCGACATGGATTTTCCGACTCACCAGTGAGTGCAATTTGGGATGACACGTGATTTAGCTTACTCTACAACCCATCACATGTTGATATCATCAGCATCAGATAGAGAAACACCAGATGTGTGTTGTCCTTAAACTGCACTCACTGATAAGCTGAAAAGGACACATCCGTTTTAAGAGTGTAGACAGTCGCTGTCAGGTATACATGCACATTCTTTGGGCTCATTCAGGCGGTGCTGCCTTGGGGGATGCATGTACAGATGACAGAGATAAGGTAGGGACCAAGCCAGACTCCGCCCACAGGAGGGGTGAGGAGAATAACTGTGGTCCAAGACTCACACCGAGCAAACAGATGAAAACCAGTAGAAATTAACAAGAAACATTATAAAAAGATGTTAGAGATCGGATGGAACAGAGTAGAGTAGAGACAGGAAATACACAGAGGGTAACAGGGGAACATAAATAGATAGCAACAAACAGAGACAAACAGAAGTAGAGTGAAACAAAAAACATAGAAAGTGGACTGAAATAGTCAAAGTGTTTGTACAAACTACATCAGATAAGAAACGAGAAACAGGATGAAACAAAATAAGTGGTTTGGAATGACTGTTATGACAGTCTGAGCCTTTTTCAATAGATCAGAGAGTGAAGTTATGAACAATACACACTTTTTTATTCCGGAGGTGTTATTGGGAATGACAAAATGTGAATTGTCCCAAACCACAGGTGCTGATGTATTGAAAATGAAGAACAGAAATGCATTATGTATTCATTAACAAGTCATTAATTTAAACAGATTCATATAGCTGAGTCATGCAGAAAGACAGGCAGGCAGGCACTGACAGACAGTCCACTCTTTTATCCAGATAGACATTCGTTCCACTGCAAGACAGTTGAGGAGATTTGTGTAAATGACCCAACAGCCCGAACCTAGACCTGCTGAGACCCCATTGCATGATAGTGATGATGCAGTAGTGTGTGTGTGTGTGTGTTGTGTGTGTGTGTGTGTGTGTGTGTGTGTGTGAGAGTCTGCACCATGGGAGAGAGTGCTGCGTGCAGGATGACAGCTGTCACAGGTTTATCATGACAACAGGACGTCCGCAAGCACCGGTGGACACGCACCCTCATGCACGCACACACACACACACACACACACACACACACACACACACACACACACATTCACACAGATGCACACTCTCACCTCTTCCATCCCTCCAGCCTACTTATGTGCCGGTGACACTTGACAGACAGGTGGAAAGGCCTCAAGGCGCACTGATGTGTGGCTCTTGTATAATAAAGAAATAAAGAAATAAATAAACAAGCCAGCAGAGCTCTTATGTGCAGCAGAGCTTTGGTGAATTTGACATTATGATGTTGTAGCATTAAGGGCCTTTAGCCATGATGTGCTCTGGCTTGCTGTCGCTCAAAATCCATTACTGTGACCTACAGCATAGAAAAAATATTTATCATTACTTTCACCAAAAAACGATTTGAATACTAATGTAGATCCAGCAGAAACAGAGGAAAGCCATGTAAGGACTCGTTTGTGACCATTTTAGATGACACATGACGCAATTAGGATCCTCACTAATTCTGCTGTGTGCCATTTAATAACGGCAGGGCTGTGCAGAGACCGCTTCAGGAGCAGCTGCTCTAATAAAAAGTGACATTTGTTGCGTGATCACAGACCGAGGGTGCTAAGTCCACATACCTATAGCCAACCCTGATTACCCGCTGTTAAATGTGCGTGCATCAGATATGACACGGAACCAGCTTTGTCAGCTTTCGATGTTGCAGCCGCTAATTGTGGATACCGCTTGCTCCTGCACCATCAATCATGATGGGCTGTATCTGTGTGACAGTGTTAAATATCACTGTGCCCACATCACTCCATTTTCAGGTCCCATCACTTCCATCGCACCATCACTCATTTTACAGCTGCAATATAAAATTAAATGAATCGATGAATCTCACCATTGTTGAGATGTTTCATATTGTTATTTTCCTGTAATGATTCAAGCATCTTCTAACTTGCTTTTAAGCAGAGTGCATAGAATCAGTGATCTCCTCGTTTTGGAAACATCTGAACTGAGTTGAAGAACGTAAATTCATTACATAGAACTCTGATCAGCTTAAAGCAGAACTCTTTAAATCCAGTAAGTAATCCAATTTCAATTAATCCGTGGCTAACAACTAAGGAGCACTGAGGTCACTGCAGCCACATCCAAAGCGTGAAGAGAGTTTGCTTGAAAATGAATATGATTAATTATAAAATCATTTCAAGATGTGAAGTGAAGGTTGAACCTAAATCTGTGAGCATTGGCTACATTCAAGTTACTGTATTATGGATTATGGTTATCCCAAAATCTCCCAGTTTGAGCACTGAATTTAAACTTTAAAATGTTTTATTTTGCTATTCTCTGTGACGAAGCCCCCATCTGTCCATGCATCCATCCATTATACATAGATGTATAAGCAGCTAATATTCTTTCAACATTGGTAGTGTTTTTGTTGGACTTCTCGTTGGAAGCTCATAGCGTGTTCTCAGAGTTAGAAAAACTGATATCGAGACTTTAATTCAAACGATTCAAGGTAATGTGAGATGTTCTCTAGTACAGCAGATCCCACTGCAAATCAACACCCAAGACTGCTGTGATATGGTACCCGCCTGTAGCCGCCTCAGCGGCATTTTTCAAACTATGGAGTTTTGGAAAAAGCTTTTGAATGATGCAAAACATCTCCAAATATTGTTTTGCCTGAGATGATTCATGCATAATATTTAGAAAACAAGACGATAAGTGAGCGTGAGGTGAAATATCGCCTTTCAGATCTGGGCTTCTAGTCCTACCTCATCATGGGGGCCAACTTATAGAATAAATCTATGGGTAAGTGAGGGCTGTGCTACCTGGCTGCACTGTTCTCCGTTCTCTGCTTTCATTTCAGACGGCAACCTGGGGAGGCTGAACTCACGGTCATGCCCCAGCGCACTGACCCACAGGAGGAGGGAAAGTGTGTGCGGAGGACGGCGCTAGAGGTGTTAGTTTGAGTGGGACTCTGTATATGTGGGAGAGGGAGAGCGAGGGAAAGAGAGAGGTAGAGTTGGCCATGTTGCCTTCATTTCACATCACATCAGTGAGCCAGTGTTGCCCTTTTTTTTTTTGCCTTTCCATCCCTCGCTCTCTCTGTTGTTCTTGTTGTTGTTGTTGTTGCACCGCTTCTCTTTTCTTCCCTACTGGTCTCTGCTCGCTACCCCCCCTCCTCTTCCCATTTCTGCATCAAGATTATCTTTATTTATTTTATTAAAAAATGTCCTCTCCTTTCATTCTCCTCCTCCCTCCGTTCTCCCTTCCATGCTTCCTTCTCTTATCCTCATTCATCGTTGCCTCTTACCCCCCCCACACACACACACAAACACACACTCTCCTTCCTCATCAACCCCTTCCCTTCCTAACTCTCCCCATCTCACCCTCCCTGCTCCTTCTCTCTCATGGCCTGGGGTGCTTTGATCACTCGTTCTTAGCCTCCTTATCCTGTCTCCCTCTCTCCCATCCGTTCATCCCCTCTTCCCCACTGTGCTGTCATCAATATCACAGTCATCTGAGGATTCCTTCTTTATCCTTCTCTGTCTCGCTGTGTCTTTCTTTAAGATCTTACTCTCTCTGCATTTCACTCTCCGTCTCTCTCTCTCTGCTGATTGATTTTCTGTTTAATGGCTTTTCTGGCCTCATCTCTTTCTCTCCTCTCGTTTCTTCCCCCTCTTCCTTTTCCTTCTGTCCCATAACTCCATTCCTTTCCTGCATCACTTTGATAGGCAGATCACTATCAGATACGTTCACACACACACGTGCGCGCGCACACGCAGACTTCAATCACAGAAGAGCCAGTGTGCTGTCAGCCTCTAAGGATTATGGGCCATCTACATCATCCTCCCCTCTCCTCTGTCTTCAGGCTGTATCCATCCATCCCTTCTGCTCTCTTATCTACATCCACCCACCCATCCATCAACCTCTTGCCCCCCATATGTTGTGAAGCTGAATATATATAGCCGCCCGTCTTTCTCCCTCATCACTCTCTCCATACCTTTAATACCTTAGTTTTCCTGCCACGAATGGCTGAACAGACAGGAGGAAGACTGTTAAACATGTGCACAACAATGATGCAGCATTTATCTTCAAAAGATTTCCTCCTGGTCTGAGGAGATACTGGACACTAATCAAGCTTCCTCTGCAGCTGCACTGTGTGCCATGCTACCTAAATGCACAGAGGACGCAATTTCACTTGTGGTTTCCCTGTCATGCCGGGATGCTTTAAGCAACAGTTCTGGATGCACAAGAATGGATCCATCATATCCGCAAAACTAGTATTGTGCAACAGAATCCAACCTTCTGGATGCAGTCCAGCAACAATGTGCAATAGAAGCAAGGCAAAGAAGAAGGCAGGGTGAGAAAACACGGACATATTATTGTGACTCATACACTCCGATTAATCTGATTTAACGGCCCTTCAGACCAACACATTTTCTGAATTGACTATCCCTATCGGAAGCACAACATCATTTGTCAGTGCTTTTCAAAACCTTTCCAGTGCAAATGACTGTTTCAAAAACAAACACGTTTATTGACCTGACACAGCTATGGTTAAGGGTTGGCTAGGTTTAGGGGACAGAAACGCGTTTAGGTTCCAATGACCACACGGGAACAATCCTGGTCGTGCCAACATTGAGTGTCTTTAGGAAGCAGGAATTCAGCAGTGGTCTTCCATGTCAAGGTTTGGTTGACCCAATCAACCACCCTGTGGTGTCTGCAGGCTTTGTGACTCTATAGCATCCTCACACCTCCTTCCTCCTTCACTCTCGATGGACAGGAGTCATAATGTCTATGGTCACTAGAGGGCTTTGTTGCTGTGTAGTTTTTGGGTATTATGGCCTATTCACTACTGACATTCTGGCTTTAACTGTATAACGGTCTGCTTTAATCAGTTTTAATTAGTCCGTCCATTTACCCACTCCACTGTGTTTTTATTTATCTTCCTTAAACAAGAACTAGGGCCACCATTTGCCTTTGAAAATGCTTCAGTCCTGCGTTGTATGTAAGAGGATATTGCACTGTTCTTCAAGTGTTGCCTAATGTTCACTAACGCACAGATTTATCAGAAATCTACCATGAACAAGAACTTCCAAGGAAGACATCTGACTTAATCTAGTTGTTCAGGAAATAATTTTTGAGTTGATTTATTAGTGTGCATGGAAAGAGAACAGTGGTTGCACCATCTGGTCTTGTAAAATAGCCTCCTATTCCTTGGCTGCTATTCGATCATGCAGCAGACATGTGGACTAAAGGCGTCCTTCGTTTTGCCAAATGTAAACCCATCTGGATGCGGAATAAATGATGATATATGACGACTTTTTCACATGAACAGGCTCTCATAGCTTCACACCTAGAATGTGCCATTGTGTCATTGCAGTCCTATCACAAATATCAGCTTAGTGAAGATCCGGGTGGGCAATTTTGCCCACCCGGACGCTCACTGAGATTTTGATTTAATTCTGTGGGTTTTGTGGAGTTACCATCTATCCTGGTTAGATTCTGGATGTCCCTGTCGGCGAACTTTAACTTGTGACCACTGTCTGGTGATGTAGGAGGCCCCCTCGGGTATTCAGGTTTCAACTGTTTTGTGTCTTTGGAGCTCTGCTGCTCCATTTTGCCGATGACTGTCAGACCATATTTAAAGCAGACAAATACCCACATTCGACTTTGTATGATTCATCTGTGTAGCTGCCCTTGTAACGGTGATTTATTACCTTCAAATTCAGTCCTTTTTATGTGCTGTTGCCATAACTCTTTCTTTCCCTTGCATATCTATCATATTTTTTCTTTCACTCTTTTAAACCTTGTTAGAAACATATTGGTTGCCGTCCTCTTCTTGCCAGCGTTACACTTTAGATGAACAGTGATAGCGTTTAGGGCACACACACACACACACCAAAATGCAACTTGTAACCATGCTGACCTTCAGTTCCTCCCGCCATCTGTCCACAAATCAAAGAACAGATGCTGCCTGCCAGTCAAATAACAGCTCAACATTTAGACCAATTAGGGCAGAAGTGTGATTTAATGCTAGATCACCAGAAGGAGGCATAAAGCGAGGAGGCATCGATTTATAGATTATTATTCTTACAGTAGCCTTATGACCCTTATGACAGGATCACATTTAGATTGCTGGTTACAGGATACAGGGACACTTCAGCAGTACAGGTCCTGTGGCTGCAGAGTGGCCCACTCCCCAACAGAACTAAGCTAAGAATTACTGTAAGACGTGCAGTTAGCTGAAGGTCGCCCAAGGAGGTGAGACATGTTGAACTAAATGACAAATCAAAGGGAAACGCAAAAGAGATTAACAAAAAGTATAGAGAGTAAACAAAAAAGGAGGTGAATGGGGGGAAAAAAGGGCTCTCTGTCTTTCTCGCTGTCTGACTCTGGAGCAGTATTGAGATGGATGAGTCTAGCATCCCCCGTTTTCTCATTTGGTCATTAAACAGCGTTTCTAAATTATCAACCGTAACGACAAACTCCTAAAGTCGTGATTTATAAGTATTACCATCCTCCCTCTCCCCCCTCTCTCTTTCATTCTCGGAGAGTGGGTGTGCGTCTGATGGTTCATGTGCATGTTTGACAGTGCGCACGTGTCTGCTCACCTGTGTGTGTGTCCCTGCTATTGTGTATGTGCTTTCATTACTGTGTGTGTGCGTGTGTGTTTGTGTGGGAGAGAGAGAAAGAGAGAGAGAGAGAGAGAGAGAGCCTGGGTGTCAGTGAGTGTTAAATGTCATCCCTGACATCTTAAACAAATAGCTGCATACTGAGAGTTTAACGCATCACAGCCCCGATGAAACACATTCCACTTTTGCCTCTCTTCTCTACAGCCAGATTTGCTTCACCTCCCCCGCCCTTCGTTCTCCCACAATCCTTCCCTCTCATGTGCAGACTGTGACGGTGTGTGTTGAGCACAATCAGATCAGTATGCTAGTCTATGTCTAGTTGACATTTAACCCTACATAATCAATTTATAGACAGAGAGATGCAGATCAGTATCAGTAAAAAACAATTACACCATCACTCCTTCTCAATGTCTATAGAAGACCTTATTTTTTGCTTTCCATAATCAATTCATGGACATGCAAATGCAAATCAATACTGGAAGTAACAGGTTTTGCTGGAGGAAATCAACAGCACAAAGGTCTACATTTACATCTAGTCTCGCTCAGAATAATTCAGAATTGTACGTGAAAAATCAACATAGTTAGAGAGATTCCCAAACTAAGTACAGCCAAACTCACACTGTTGTTAAAATGAATACACAAGATCAGGAGTAAAATGTAAAGCTTTGCAGTATAACTTTTTTTTTTTCAAAATGTCATCAAACTCGAAAAGGATTAGATACACCCAAGGTTCAAGGGCGTTGTTGTTTAAGGTCATTTATCTAAAGTTATGATGATGTGTCGATGAGTTTGTGAACCTGTGGGCTGCAATTACCACGTCATCCACACTAACATTTAAGAAATGTAGAGGTTTATTGACTATTTAGACTGTAGAGTATTCATGTGCAGTGATGTGTGAGAGACCTCGATCTGTATAATACCTGACAAAATGTCTCTTTGACCATCAAATTATGGACCCACCAGCATGAAGAGGAAATGCAAAGGCAAGAGCTGACGGACAGAAATTATATTGTGTTCAAAAATGTTCAAAGGATCCATGAAAGAAAGAGAAATGGCTGCGTGGTACATAAAACAAAGGAGAAACAGGATGATAAGGTAACAAAACAAAAAAAGGATCAGAATGGATAAAGACAGTCGGCGATAGAAAGGAAAGACAAGAAGTGGGGGGGGTGGAGTGCAGAATCTATGATGACTGAGACTTATTCAATTAGTCTTTCACCGGTGAAAATAGAACGTAACGGAATAAGAGCGACAGCAGGACAAAGAGATGTTTGTGATGTGCCTGTGATTACTCTGTCTACTCTGCTTTTATATGTATTTATTTATGTGTTTTGTTGCTTCTTAAAGCAATATTATAGACCTCCTTTTGAAGTTGTTTAACCTGACTTGTGAGAAGAAAAGTGAAAGTGAAATGATGTCTAGGTTTTTTCTGACGTCCGCATGGAGACAATCTTAAAAAGATGGTCATGAACTGCTTCTAATGAATGGCTACCTAGATGAAGTCAGATAGTAAAGATGTACTCATCTATTCCCATCATGCAGCTACATTAACAGCAGCGACTATAGAACGTGTTAAGGACAGACCCATCTATACAGAGGCATTAAGGTACAATTTCACTGATACTGATAAAGACGTGTGTGTGTGTGTGTGTGTGT
The DNA here is from genome assembly GCA_036023855.1 of Gadopsis marmoratus. Classification (NCBI taxonomy): domain Eukaryota; kingdom Metazoa; phylum Chordata; class Actinopteri; order Centrarchiformes; family Percichthyidae; genus Gadopsis; species Gadopsis marmoratus. Next base: position 121,804 of record JAVQJF010129401.1, read on the forward strand.
GTGTGAGAAAGAGATGTTAGCTGAGGGAAAGACAGACGACAGACCAAACCGATATGATGACAGATGATTTAATGAAGAACTGACTTGCTGGAAGGAAAGAAAACCAATTAGAAGACACAACAGACGCACTGGGGAGAGAGAGAGAGAGAGAGAAGGAGATGGAAAGAAAGAAACGGGAGGGAAGACGGCTGAATATTGGATTGAGATGGATCAAGACAGCGATGGAGAGGATTAGCAAGAACAATGGTGAGATAAGGAGGAGATCGAGAAATATGAATACACAAGTAGCAACACCAAAGACAGAGGTGGAGAGATGCCTATGGGGAAATTGGGATGCAAACAGAGACGGGGAAAGGGAAAGAACGGATTGAACGGTTTAAGGTGAAGAATTTCAGATACTATCACAGGGAGAAATGGAGAGATATGAATGTTATGATGTGTGTGTGTGTGTGTGTGTGAGAGGGAGGGAGGGAGGGAGGTGGGGAAGGAGATAATAAGGATTGAAGGATGAGGAAAGTGTCTTTCAAGGATAGAGAAGGGTTAAAAGAAATCCTCCAAACTGAGGACATTTCGCCAGTGCCTGCTTTGATAAGAAGCTAGTTTTCAGTTAGGTCCTGGAGTTTGGGAAGAATGATACATTTGAGCAAATCCATTATAGTGAACCGTAACAGCCACGTACAACATTTTATGCAAAAAAAAACCCCAGAAAAGTATCATGCATTATGGAAACCAAAGGATTAGGTGTGTGAAATTGTAGGTCTGTCTGGCTGCGCATGTGTCTGTGCATGTGTGCATCTGGCTGATACCCAAACAGTGTCTGAGTATTTTGAACTCGCTCTTCGCTCGTGGTTTTGTTTCATTCTGTGTCTCTTGAATGTTTAATGGAAGGAGAGAGAACAAAGTGCTGGAAACTTTCTTTCTGCTGCTGCCTGAAGCACCTTGTTTTCCCACTTTCCATCGTTTTTCAAGGTTTGTTTATTCTCCCACTCGTCACCTTCTCAGTTTCTGACCATGAATTCGGGTTCTGATTTAATGCGATAACTCCCATGAATGTTGCATGCTCAACAATGCCAAAGGATCGAACAGCAAGTAATATAATCGTCCTCTGTCTTCTTCTGCTCATTCCTGATCTCTCTTTTCACCAGCAAATGCCTCACCAATCGCGTCAACCTCTTCTAGAAAAGGTCAGTTTCAAGCAGTTTTAAATACTCAGAGATCAGTGCAGGAAGTGACTAGTATCTAGGTGTGTGTGAGCACGTGTCCGCCGAGCGAGCATGTATATCTGTGCATATCTGTTGGCGGGTAGCGTGCATTTGTGAGTGTCTGTGAGTTGGTGTGTGTTTGAATTATTTATGAGGTTAAAGTGCTCCTTTGGGATGCAATACACCACATTTCTAATATCCTGACCGCAACATGTCTATCAGCGCAATAACATGCATTACCGGAGGAGATTAAAGCTTTCAAACCCCCAAAAACTTTGTGCAACCCATTTCAACAGGTGATTTTTGCTTGTGTAAATGTTTCCATATTGTTTGATTTAGCCCGATTGTATGCGTTTGCACAAGAATATTGCATTTGTGTGCATGACACGCTGCGCTTTTCATTAACATGGACTGTCATGTGTATCTGTGCTCATTTGTGTCATGTGTTATAGTGCGCTTGTTTTATTAACACAGATTGTTGAATTTGTATGTCAAATAACGTGTATGAGATTAAGGGGCGTATATCTCCGGTTCATGCATAGGTGAACAGCCTGATTGCCTGCTACGCTGTGAACCAGCCAGTTGTGCATGTTGACTACTGATACACACACCAGAGTCCAATGGCGAATATGTGGCTAATAAAGGTTGTCTACACTAAACAAGCAAATCATGCATGTGTAGTTGCATCTCCAGTTGTAGTTGTGTGTGTGTTAGCTGTGATATGCATGTGTTGTTGGTGCATGAAAATGAATATGAATGACTAAATTCATGTGAGTATGGTGTAGCGTGGCACTTCATCTATTTTCATTCAGGGGTGGAAGGTAACCACTGCAAGAATGCCACCTCCACTGACAATGCAACATGTCAAAGTTGTTGTTGATGTTGTACAGACCACCTCAGCAGTGCTGCCACAACATCATCTACATAATCATGTGGCATTGGAAGTAACAATAATAGGAAAGCAGACTTTTCCCCTTTTTGTAGCAAATATAATCAAACAACACATTTAACCGTTGTAGATACTGTATGCGTGATTCTGTAACAAGTCAGCATTACAGCCTGTGCAGTAATCAGTAACTGTGACAAATATGGAACTGCAACTAAAAACTGCCACACTCCCGTACTTTAAATAATTCAAAAGAGAGAAAAGGAAAACTGTTCTGTTTGTTAGCAAGTCATAAAAAGTGGAGCCCTGAGAACTTTTCTTGGAAGCTAAATTCCAACGCATCTCATGTCTCTAAACCCACTGGGGGACGGATCTTTTCCTATACTTTCATTGTGAAAAAAAACTTCTGGATAACTCTGCAGATGAAGGTGTTAAAAATTCAGCACTACAGGTGGAGGATAGTTAAAATTCTATAATTCCACAGCACCAACTCTTTCATCTTTATCAGAGGACGTGCGCTGTTTTGAACACTTGCCTGCCTGTCTCTCTGACTGTCTGCCATCTCTCGTCTCTCTATCTGCATGTAGGCTTCATCGCCCAACTTCACCCGACTACTGTTATGAATCCCATTTAACGTGTGATCTTCAGATAACGCATAATGTTTAGAGCATAACGGCAGCTACACGTAGCAAGGTCAGCCAGTGGAGTTGTTTCGGGCCCTTTCCGTGTCTCCTTTTCTCTATCACACTGTCAGCTACAGAATCGCTTTATGCTAAAACTATATTATGCATGCAGATAGAAAGCCTAAACAGTGGTCTCCGTGGTTACCCAAAACACATCCATCATCATCACCATGACAACCAGGGATAGAGCTGTCTATCAGTACTGTCCCAAGGGAGCCTGGCATAAGCCTATATACTCACATCTGCACAGACAAATACAGATGAACACGCCTGCATGCTCGCACATGCACCCACAGTGATGCGCGCATATACACACAGACAAGATAGTCAGATGGACACACACACACACGCACTCACACAGAAACTATGTTGTCTAGGATATTTACCATCACACTCGATCGGCTCTGAGATTACAAAAAACATTCTGCACACATACTGTCACACGGACATTAAAGTTGGGCATGGCCAGATTCATCATAAACTGTCATATAGCCCGTTGGTGCACAAGGGCCCTTTACCACCAGGGGTCCCCTGAGCAGCTGGCTTAAACAAACACAGCCAACCTCTTCAGGGTTACCTATAGGGATTTAATCACGACCTAAACAGCAACTAATCATTTTAAACCCGAAGTTCTTATCTTTCCCTTAATCTTATTTTGGCTCAAGCAACAGCAGAGAGCTTAGTGTCAAAGTACAAAAACAAAAAAGCTAAAGTTTTGCCCTGAATCCCTCTCTCGCTCTCTTTCTCTCTGGAGTGGAAGAGTAATAAAGTTTTCGCCTTTCTCCGCTTCCTCTCTGTCTCACAGACATGTCCTGGCCATAACCTTTCCCCTCTGTCTCTCTTCCACTCACTCCATCTCTCTGTATCTCCCTCTCCCTTTCTCACCATCCCTCCTTCCCTCTCAGATTAAACTGTCTATCCCGCTGTCCCCCTTGAAATCCCCTGTTACACACCACCTCAGGCTGTGTGTGGTGCGCATGTGTGTGTATAAGCCAGACACGCTAGCTGAGCATTAACCTGTCAAAGTATTGAGAGACAGGGGAGCAAAGAAGAGAAATAGAGGGAGGGGGAGTGACAGAGAGAGGCAGAAAGGAGGAGGGAGTCGGGTCAGCAGATGCAGAAATCTACATGTTGCTATAGGTAGTGGAGGTGGTTCTGTTCCCATGGTAACGTTTCCTCTAATGCATCTAAAACACACTTTGACTACAGTCTACTGTAACACACACATACAGACTACTGCGCATTGAAATACATATGCAAATACACAGACATACAAATGTAAGGTATATATCCATCCTTTCACAAGAACAACCGTGTGTTGATTAAGTGTGTGTTTGTCGGTACTTGCATACCTGTCTGACAGAATGCAGACAGTGAAATATCATGTTCTACATCATGAAAGTAACAAATGAATAATGTCTCCATAACTGAAAACACTGCTGATGTCTATATATGTATATGATATTAAACAATAAACTGCATTCAAGGGCCCAGGGTTTGCGAAACTAACTCAACACATTACTACTGTAATATTTCACTTAAACCAAAACTGCCTAAACATTTAATGTTAATTAAATGTTAATTAAAGCACTTGTCCCTAACTCAAAACGTAATTATATTTCATTCACTGTAATTGTCCAATAATATGGAATACTGCTATTACTACAAGTGCTGCAAACACCCTATGCCTATTGATAATTACATTTGCAAAAGTTGTCATTTTTCATTAAATGATCTGATCTTTAATTTTTTTAAAACTCTGAAGGCTTTAACAAATCTCACCCTCTGTGACAATGTAATTAGAAGAAGGTGTAGAATTTGTCTACATATACAGCAGCCTCCTTTGTGTTATCATGGCAGGCATGATTATTGTCCTATTGTCCGCGCGAAAGACTGTTTTGGTTGTCACAGCAGTCATGTGTATCTTATGGATGTGACTAAGCAGCCATGACTAATCTTTAATTCCCTCCAACTAAAAATGAAGTAAATATACGCAGGTTACACATAAACATGCATACTCATATAAACACACACACTGTGCACACAGCTAGTTAAATATGGAAATACCTTAAGCGGGGCTCTTTATTTGTGTGTGCCTGCTAAGCAATAACATTTCTTCATTACTGAAAGCACGCTATTTTCTTCCTCAAACAGCTGGATTATAATACATATCCAGATTGCAGAGCCTCAAACAATAGCAGTAAGGAGACCACAACAAGGCTCGCATAAGAAAACAGATTATGCATGTACGCAACATTCAAATAACAATCACAGCAGTGTGTTTGACAGTGCAGCTGCAGGAGATGACCAACACCTCCAGTGGTCAAGGGCTTATTGAATAAAACAAGATGCGCTCTATGAAATGAACTGTTGGAGAGCGCGGGCACTGTGTGCAGCTGTGTAAAATCACATGCATGGTAACAAAGCAATCTCTGGTGCCGTCACAGAGCCAACTTACTGACCACTCTAATAGGTAATGTGGAGAGCCAGACTGTGCTGAGGTTTGTGGGTGGTAAAGTCTCAGAGGACAGTGTCGGGAAACCAAAGGGTGTCGGGGTGTTTTCGTGCACACTGCTGAGATTAGGTTGCTTGATGGAGGGCAGGTGGCAGCCAGTGATCTTGTCTAATCAGACGCCGCTTTCACAAAATCACTGAGAAACCTGTGTCCCAGAAGATACTGTAGGTGGGAGATTGTGGATGCTGCTGGTCTGTTATCGACATCAATATTGAACACAAAAAATTGCACTGGCCTGTTCCAAAGGTTAGGATATTATAAGTCTGTTACGATTAAGGGTCCTTCTCAGACAAAGCTAGAGAAAGGATGAGGAAAAGGGAGTTGATGTTGCAGGAGAGGCAGACAGGGTTGGACTGAGGAAGAGAAAGCTGCTGTCCTTAAAATCCATAGCACTGTTGGCCACAAGCCTTCACACACACACACGCACACATTCATCCTGAATCGTTTAGTTGCTAAATGAGCCCCTGCTGACTACAGCACTGACACTGTCCTGTCTGTGTGTGTCCGTGTGTTTCTTGTACCCCTGGCTGTGTATGCATGCATATGAGAGTGTCTGGATGCTTGTGGTGTGCACTGCATTGTGTGAGTGTGTGTGTGTGTGTGTGTGTGTGTGTGTGTGTGTGTGTGTGTGTGTGTG